>CAUYLG010017644.1:0-156582 GCA_963573385.1 Cacajao melanocephalus | reverse complement strand
AGTCTGAGCTTTACCTTGGGGATGCTGGGGAACCAGTAAAGAGTTTTGGGTGAGGAATATCATAATTATATCAGTGCTGGGTTTTTAAAACATAGTCATCTTGAAAGAATAGGTTGTGCTTTTTTTTTTTTTTTTTTTTTTTGAGACGGAGTCTCACTCTGTTGCCCAGGCTGGAGTGCAGTGGCATGATCTCAGCTCACTGCAACCTCTGCCTCCCGGGATCAAGCGGTTCTTCTGTCTCAGTGTCCCAAGTAGCTGGGACTACAGGCCTGTGCCACCATGCTGGCTAATTTTTGTATTTTTAGTAGAGACGGGGTTTCACCATATTGGCCAGGCTGGTCTCAAACTCCTGACCGCAAATGATCTGCCCGCTTCGGCCTCCCAAAGTGCTGGAATTACAGGTGTGAGCCACCACACCCAGCCTAGGTTGTGCTTTCTTTCATTTCTTTGCAATGAGCAGTAAGAGTCTGGAGCAGGTTACAACTTTGGAGATCCCTGAAATGGCCTGGATGAGACAAACCATAGCATATATTTTTGCAACAGAAAGTTACATAACTGATTATGTTTCTCTTTTTTCCTTGGATGCAAAGAAGCACAGGACTCAAACTGCTCTTCTGCAGTTCATATCCCATCTGGGCTCTTGGTACACTGATCTGTCCCCTTCTTCTAAATGTTTCCTCATCCCTGCTGTCTCTTTATTCTGCCTACCCCGTGTACGTACACACACACACGTTTCTCCAAGTGGCCACAGATTCTTTTTGGAGGTGAGATTTGTATTAAAAATATACCAGGGGTCAGTTACACCACTAGTCCCAGCTACTTGGGAGGCTGAGGTGGGAGGATCACTTGAGTGCAAGAGTTCAAGGATAGCCTGAGCAACATAGCGAGAACCCATCTCAAAAAAAAAAAGTGGTAAACATTTTCTGGTTGCAACATTTGAGGATTGGATAAAATACATATAAGGCCAGGTGCAGTTGGTCATGCCTGTAATCCCAGCACTTTAGGAGGCTGAGGTGGGCAGATCACTTGAGGCCAGGAGTTTGAGACCTGCCTGGTCAATATAGCAAAACCCCGTCTCTACTAAAAATACAAAAAATTAGCTGGATATGGTGCACACATGTAATCCAGGCTAAGGCACAAACATTGCTTGAACCCAGGAGGTGGAGGTTGCAGTGAGCTGGGATCATGCCACTGCACTCTAGCATGGGCAACAGAGCAAGACCTCAAAAAAAAAGTCATAGATGTAGATGACAGTCAAGTGAGGCTACAGTGAATTGGATATCACTGTGCTCATATAGCATAGTTGGGGGTTTAGTTTTTCATCAAGCTGTCCCAGTGACAGCTAAACACTTTAGGAAATGCTTTTATGCCCCTGTGGACTTGAGCCATAGGGAGGCCCACAAAAGAAGGCAGGCTCCTGGAAGCATGACACTGGTCCCCTGGGCTCACCTCTTTATTTTGTTCTCCTTCCACTTTAGCGGGAACCACATCTTCAAGGGCCGTGCTGCCGGCATAGCAGTGAATGAGAATGGCAAAGGCCTCATCACAGGTATGAATGGGAACTGCCCGGCACCTGGCAGCCAGGCCAAGGTCCCCTGCCATCACCCCCAGCTTCAGGACCTCACACTGCTCCTTTACCCCCACAGACTGTGGCCTCCTTCTCTCACTAGTGGGCCAGAGCTCAGGGATACCAGCTACATGGTGGCTGTGCTTCTCACAGGAAGGTTCAGCACAGAGCAAGTGTCTGCTCCTTCCAGGCCCAGAGCGGATAGGTTCTTACCAGGTGGCTCACAGAACACTTTCAGAAGCACTGATGCCCAACCACCTGTCCGAATCCCTCCTCTTGGTCTTTGTATGGACCTCTGCCTGCTCTGGAAACCTCCACCCGGCTAACCCCATGCTCATCCTTTGGGTCTTAGCTTAAGTGTCACTTCCTCAGGGAAGCCTTCCCTGACTTCCCCATTGTACATAGGTACACTCACCATATCCAGGATACCTCCTCTCTAGGGCCTTTGACATAATTGCTGAGTGGTTTGTGGTGTCAGTCTCCTCTGTTATAAAGTGGTAACTTCCACAAGCTGAGAGTCAAGTCTGTCTGGTACATCTGTGTAGCCTTAGCGCAGAGCAGAGCCAGGCCTGGGATATGAAAGAGATTCCACAAATACTGGTCCAGTGAATCCCCCTGACTGAACTCTGATCAGACATTTTCCAGGAGCTGCAGGCTGCAGGCCAAGTTCCAGGAGCTGCTGGGGCAGCAGTGAACAAGGCTCTCAGCCACTGACATTTTAGGAGAAGTGAATAAATAAATAAAAGCCTACATATATGAGCAAAAAGCATCCTATCTGAGAATGACAAGTGCTCTATGGATAATTAAGGCAATAGTTGGACTGGGTGGGCATTTAGGATTGTGTGGTCAGGGCAGCCTTCTGAGAAGGTGACAAGGAAGCCAAGACCCCAAGTTGCTGGGAGGAGCTGGGAAAGAACCTCCCGTGTAGGGCCACCCGTGGGAACAGACTTGGCATGGCTGAGTGGAGACTGCTGTGGGACTGGAGCGTGGTGTGCAAGGGGCCTTCAGCGGGGTCATGGAGGCAAGAAGAGGCCAGTCACACACAGTCTCCTGAGCCATTGCCGCCATTGCGCCTCAGTCCCGGGAGACTGCCTCTTCCCTGCCACAGTGTTGAGGCAGCAGTGTCATGGACCCATGACTCTTTCACCTACCCTTTCACCTCCTGACCCATGACTCTTTCACATACCCTTGAGAGATGGTGGTGCCCAGGAGGAGGAGGGGATGGGTCTGGTCAGAGTGCAGAGCTGAGGCTGAGAAGGACAGGCGAGGCTGGCGCCTTCTCATGGGCTTTTGGGTAAATGGCTACATTCTGCCTCTGAGGACTCTAAAGCTAGTTTATTATTATTATTATTATTATTATTTTTTAGACGGAGTTTCACTCTTGTTGCCCAGGCTGGAGTGCAATGGCGCAATCTCAGCTCACCACAACCTCTGCCTCCCGGGTTCAAGCGATTCTCCTGCCTCAGCCCCCGAGTAGCTGGGATTACAAGCGTGTGCTACTATACCCAGCTAATTTTGTATTTTTAGTAGAGACGGGGTTTCTCCATGTTGGTGAGGCTGGTCTCAAACTCCTGACCGCAGGTGATCTGCCTGTCTCAGCCTTCTATAATGCTGGGATTATAGGCATGAGCCACCTATACTTTGTTTTGATTACTTGTTTTTGTTTGTTAGGTTTTTTGGACACCAGTGTCACTCACCAAAGCTAGTTTATTCTCTTTTTTGAGGCAGGTTCTCAGTCTGTAGTCTAGGCTGGAGTGCAGTGTCACGATCATAGCTCACTGCAGCCCTGACCTTCAGGGTTCAAGTGATCCTCCCACCTCAGCCTCCCAAGAAGCTGGGACTACAGATGCACACCACCACACCCAGTTAATTTTTTTGTATTTTTTGTAGAGACAGGGTTTCACCATTTTGCCGAGGATGATCTGGAACTCCTGAGCTCAAGCAGTCTACCCACCTTGGCCTCCCAACGTGCTGGGATTACAGGCGTGAGCCACTGCACTCAGCCAAAGCTAGTTCATTTTTAATCATCAGTCCTCAAGGCCATTGAGTATAGTAGGTGCCGGGGAGATAGGAGTGCACAGGATAGACACAAGCCTTGCCCTTGGAGAAAGGATTTGGCAGAGAAGTCCCTGAAATATCAGATAGCAGACAAGATTTAGAGTGCTAATTGCTAGCAGGGTAAGGCCAGGGCCTCCTGGTCTGGAGTGGCCTTGATTAAAGCTGTCCAAGTCCTCTATTTGCCAGCACTAGAGCTGGCCCTTGGGTACTGACCACCTTTTCTGCCTCTCTCCTTAGAAAATGTCATCCGTGAGAATCAGTGGGGAGGTGTGGACATCCGCCGTGGAGGGATCCCCGTTCTCAGGAGTAACCTCATCTGCTTTGGCTATTCAGATGGTGTGGTCGTGGGAGATGAAGGCAAAGGCCTCATCGAAGGAAATACCATCTATGGTGAGGACCATGTTCCCAGCCCAACCAGGGAGGCAGGAAGCCTGGTTCCATCTCCAGCTTGTGGGTCCTGGGAAGGTCACTGCCTTTCCCCGTGCCTCAAAGACCTCATCTGAACAGGCACTGTCAGGTCACAGTCACCCAGGCCCTCTCAGAATGAAGAGCCTCTTATAAATCACTTTGTAGTCCAGATTGACCCCATGGGGTTAGCAAAGCGGAAAGCTTTATCCCCATTTAAAATAGCAAAAGACAGGAGTTGTATCATGTCTAAGGACAGGACCATTTAACCCCTGGCACATATGCATCTAACTCCTCTCATCCTTTCTTTTGATCAGAGAACTGAAAATATAATGAGAAAACAGGATAATCACAGGAAGAAAACTATCCTCACTCACTCTGTGACTTGGGCAGAGCCTTAATCTGTCTGGACTCTCTCTCTAGTAATACAGTGATAATAATAAAGACGACTCAGGCCCACCTCTCTGCTCGGCCCTTTCTACGCACGATCAAATTTAATCCTCATGACTGCCTTCTGAAGAAGGTACAGTTATTAACCCCATTTGAAAGATGAGAAAACTGAGGGACAGAGAGGTTTGGTAACTTGCTCAAGGTCACACAGCTGGGAAGTGGCAGGGCTGGGATTCAAACCGAGGCTGCCTCCTCCTATGCAGGGAGGGATTGGTGCCCCCTTGGCACTGTCACTGTGGGCTCATGTGCTGCTGATGTGGACATGTGGCCCTGACAGTCCTTAGGGCACTTTTACACTGTGTGGAATGGGCCAAGCTTCTGAGGTTCACCTGATCCTGCTGACCTCTCTTGTATGAAGGAGAAGTCTACAGCTAGAGCCATAAAGTGATTTGTCTGAGGTCATTAGCAAATCAGGGGCTCTCTCCTGGGCTAGTGGTTTTTGCTTCCCCTCTCAGGGAGATTCAGGTGCCGCTTCACCTGAGTTCAGTGTTGGTGACCAGCTCCTCTCACTGTCCAGCTAACAAGGGCTGTGGTGTGTGGATGATGTCGTCCAGCCTCCCCCACGTCACCAGCAACCACGTCAGCTACAATGGCCTGTATGGAGTGGCAGTGTTTAGCCAGAAGGATGGCTCCAGCGAGTTACCTCGAGGCCATAGGGCTCAAGAGAACTTCAGTGAGGATGGGGATGCCATCCTCTGGGAGACAGAGCTAGAGAAGGAGGACGACCCACTGCGCCGGCCCATCACCATAGCTCTTGTTGAGTCTAACAGTATTAATCACAATGGAGGTGAGTGTACCCCCTCAGCCCCTGCTCAAGAACCTTCCATGGCTCCCCACTGTCTTAAGGGCCTTCTGCAGACTGATCCCAACTTGCCCTCAGGCCTCATCAGCCACTTCTTCCTACCTGATACCCAAGCCCCCTGCATTTACTCACTAAACTTGAATCCATTATTTCCTGCCTCCTAACCTGCTGACTTCACTCACACATTTCTCTCACCTGAAATTCCCTTTTTTCCATCCACATGTCTCAAACCAACTTGAACAAAACTTGCTGTGAGTGTACCACTTCATTATTGCCTCCTTTGAGCTGGGCCCTCCCCATCCCCAGTGGCACTTGCTATGGGGCCCCACGGCTTATTTATTTCTGTGGCTGTTTGATCAACACAGATAAGCCATGAACTTGAGACAGAACTGAAGCCCACCTATCTCAGTGGCCCTGTCCCTGCAGTACCAAATCCCACTTCTGGTACACACACTTTTAATCAATTCTAGGATACATTTTTCACAATTTAACATCTCTCATGAGATGCATATCATGGTTTAATTGACAGTGATTTTTCTTTGTTAGAGAGGCAGAAAATGAAAGTGTTTTCAATCTGTATTATCTTAAACCTGATGAAAAATGGAGGCCGGGTGCCGGGGATCACCCCTGTAATCCCAGGACTTTGAGAGTCCAAGGGCAGAGGTGGGGGAGTGGGAGCGGCAGGTATTGCTTGAGGCCAGGTGTTCAAGACCAGCCTGGGCAATATAACAAGACCCAGTCTCCGCAAAACAATAAGGAAATAAATAAAAATAATGAAAAATTAGCTGGATCTGGTGGTCCCAGCTACTCAGGAGGCGGGAAGATTGCTTGAGCCCTAGAGTTCAAGGCTGCAGTGAGGTACGACCACTGCATTCCAGCCTGGCGACAGGACCAAGACCCTGTCTTAAAAGGAAAAAAAAGATGGTTTGCTATTTCTTGAATTAAAAAAAAAAAATTAATGTGTAGTTCATCTAACTCCAAGGCTCCCAAAGCTGGCTGATTATCAAAATCACTGTGGGGCGGGGGTTGGAGGGTAGGGTGGAGGGGTGGGTGGGGAATGGAGGAAGGCTTATCAAGAACAGATTCCAGCCGGGCATGGTGGCTTACGCCTGTAATCCCAGCACTTTGGGAGGCTGAGGTGGGCGGATCACCTGAGGTCAGGAGTTCGAGACCTGCCTGACCAACATGGAGAAACCCCATCGCTATTAAAAAAATTTTTTTTAATTAAAAAAAAAAAAGATTCCTGGGCCAGGTGCAGTGGCTCACACCTGTAATCCTAACAATTTGAGAGGCCAAGGCAGGGGGATCATTTGAGTTCAGGAGTTCAAGACCAGCCTAGGTAACATAGAGAGACCCCCCCCCCATCTCTACTGAGAAAAAAAAATTTTTTTCAACTTAGCTGGGCGTGGTGGTGAGTGCTTGTAGTTTCAGCTACTGAGGAGGCTGAAGTAGGAGGATGCTTGAACAGAGTTTGAGGTTGCAGTGAGCTATGATGGTACCACTGCACTATAGCCCAGGTGATAGAGCAAGACCCTGTCTCTAAAACAAAATAAAATAAGATTCCTGGACTGGTAAATGCTTGCCTCTGGTAGTAGTAGAGGGCAGAGAGATGGATAACTCCCAGCCCCAACCCACTTCCTCGGAAAATGAGTTCTGTCCCCTCCCAAGTCAGGGTTTCCTCCATGTGGCCGTGCTGTCTGTCCAGTAAGACAGGCAAAGCCACCTAAATTCACAAATAGGTATTTTGTTGTTCTCAGCCAAGCCAGGAGAAGCAACAGGCTGGTGCCACCAAGATACTTGAGCTTGGAGGCTCATGGCTGCAGACACTGCTGCAGGGTCCCAGTCACTGTCCTCCACACGACCTCCCCCAGCACTGCCCCATCCCCAGCCCCCGTTGCTCTTGTGGTGGGCAGAGGGACCTCCCGCAGAGCCCTCCCCTCCTCGCCCCCAGGTCTGGCTGCCCTGCTTTCTTTTCCTGGCAGGCCCTGGGGCTGTAATCCTGCTGATTCGGGGCTTTTTTCCCATGCACCTGGTGTGTCTAAGTATACACGACCCCAGGCATTGATTTTCTTTTCCCAAATTTCTAACACATTACTTCGCTTCATAAGTTTCTCTACTCCAAAATTACAGAATTTTTGTTAAGAAGAAAATTTCCCAAATAGTAGGGAGGCAGATTCCAGCTCAGTGTAGGAAGGAGAGCAAAGCAAAACCTTCTAACCTTGCTCATTCCCCCTCTGGATGGGTAGCTCTGCCTGTCTCGGCGGGGGAATGAGCAACCTTGAATCAGTAGTGATCCAGGTCAGTGGCAGCCAGGTACACGTGGCAGTAGGATGGCGGAGATGTAGGAGGCATTCAGGCACACTGTGGGAGCGCAGGCCAGAGGAGTATTCTCACAGCATGTTTCCCTGGCTACACTGAGTAAGGACTTCGTTCAGAAGAAACAGCGTTTTTTTTGACGCACGTGGATTTCCTCCTGCTGTTTCATCAGCTTAGAAGATGCAAACTCAAGGGTTGGTTCTGAGAGTTGCTACCTCTTCTCCACTCCATTCTCTTGGAGTGCACAATTCAGGGAAGGCTCTTCCTGACTGGTGGTGTCAGAACTGACCCTGGGACCCCTTGTGCTTTCCAACCCCTCCACTCATAGCCTCAGGACTCTATGTCCAGAGCAGCGAGGCACTGCATGTTATCACTAATGTGATCCACGCAAATGGGGACAGAGGCATCACTGTGGCCCAGAGCAGCCAACTCACCCGTGTGGCCAACAACAGCATCTCCTGCAACCAGCAAAGTGGGGTCAAGGTCGAGGCCCAGTGCAAAGTGGAGCTCCGGGGCAATGGTATCTATGACAACAGAGGCCAAGGCATTATCACCAAGGGCGACAGCACCATCGTCATTGAAAACGACATTATAGGCAACCGAGGCAGCGGGCTGCAGCTGCTCCCCAGGTCTGACACTAAAGTGAGTATGTGTGCATGTGTGTGACGTGTGGTACCCACACAGGGCACAGCCCTGCAACAGTCCTCATGCCCTCTGCTGAGAACAGAACCATAAGCACTCAGCACTACAAGGGACAGTATCCCTCCTCCCAGGACTCACCCTGGAAAATGTGGGTGGGACTTCCCACAGGAGGGGGCAGAGAAACTGGGTCCTGAAGGATGAACAAGGGCTCACCAGCAGGAAGCCAGGGGTGAGGGGTCACTTCCTTGTCATGGCGTTGGGAGCCTCCCAAGGTATATTCATGGTCTCCAGATCAAGGGCAGGGCTATTTCAGCTCTCTTTCTGTAACAGAATAACCTTGCACAGTGTCTGGTGTACAGTAGATGCTTCATGAGGAGAGAGATCCTGCCTCGGGGCCTTTGCACGCACTCTTCCCTGTACACCCCGCGTACCCCCTGCCACTTTTACACTGCAGTCCTGCAGCTTAGCTGTGTCTTCAGGAAGAGTCCCTGACTCCCCACCTCCCATCCCAGGCTGTTTGAGGTACCCCTTGTCTGGTGCCTTTGCCCACCCCTGTCCCACAGAGCACTCTCAAACTGTTTGGTATCTCTTCCTTTACCCATCTGTCTTCCCACCAGACTGTGAGCTCTGAGCACCTTTCTGTGCAGAGCCCTGTTTCAATGTGGAGCCAAGCAGACCTGGTTCCTGCGCTTGTGGAATTACGATCCCAAAGGCTCTATCTTTATTTTTAGTTCAACAGTTTTGGGGGTACAGGTGGTTTTTGGTTATATGGGTACATTCTTCAGTGGTGATTTGTGAGATCTTGGTGCACCCATCACCCAAGCAGTGTACACTGGACTGAGTATATAGTCTTTTATCCCTCACCTCCCTCCCACCCTTTCCCCCCAAGTCACCAGAGTCCATTATATCATTCCTATGCCTTTGCATCCTCATAGTGCAGCTCCCACTTCCAAGTAGTGAGCAAATAAGGAGAACACAGGATACTAGGTTTTCCATTCCTGAGTTACTTCTTAGAATAATGGCCTCCAAGTCCATCCAACTTGCTGCAAAGGCCATTATTTCATTCTGTTTTATGGCTGAGTAGTATTCCATGGTGTATATATACCACATTTCTTTTTTTTTTTTTTTTTGAGATGGAGTTTCACTCTTGTTGCCTGGGCTGGAGCGCAATGACGTGATCTTGGCTCACTGTGACTTCCACCTCCTGGGTTCAAGAGATTCTCCTGCCTCAGCCTCCCAAGTAGCTGGGATTACAGGCATGCGCCACCACACCTGGCTAATTTTGTATTTTTAGCAGAGACAGGTTTCACCATGTTGGTCAAGCTGGTCTCAAACTTCTGACTTCATTTGATCCACCCGCCTTGGCGTCCCAAAGTGCTGGGATTATAGGCGTCAGCCACCATGCCCAGCCTGTACCATGTTTCTTTATCCACTCTTGGGCTGATGGGCAGTTAGGTTGGTTGCATATTTTTGCAATTGCAAATTGTTCTGCTATAACCATGTGTGTGCGTATGACTTTTTCATATAATGACTTTTTTTCCTTTGGGTAGACAGCCAGTAGTGGGATTGCTGGGTTGCCTAAAGCCTCTTTACAGTTCTGCAGCTTCATGATTAGTGACTTACGACAAGGAGTAAAGAGTGCCTGGGCTTTGCCTCTGAGCAATGTGGGGGCAGAGGAAAGGAGAGAGGCACACACTTTTGCCTCAGCTGGGCTGCCAGTGGCCCTGACTTCAGACACTACCTCCCCTCTCTGCCAGGCCTTTGGATATTGTTTCTTCTTCTTGGAACAGCTCTCCCTGTTCTGCATCTGATAAATGCCTACAACTTACCCATCACCTCTTCCAGGAAACCTTCCCTGGCTCCTGCAGGCTGTTCTCGGTGCCCTTCTTTGAGCTCATGTGGCTCTTCATTGGCCTGCTTAGCACATTCCTGCCCCTCAGTTTTAGAACTGATAATTCACTTGCCCAGCTCTACCACTCAGTCTGTGAGTCCCTGAGGTGTGACAAGCTCTGGCTGCCTCTCCCAGGTAATAAAGAACCGGATCCACTCCTTCCGGGCCTACGGCATCACAGTGCAGGGCCGCGCTAAGGCCCTGGTGCAGGAGAACATCATCTTCCAGGGCAAAACCAACAAGACCATCTTTCAGCAGATCTCAAACAACCGAGAATGTGTCATGCAAAACAACAAGTTCCTGGTCTTCAAGAAAAAGTAAGTGCCTGGGGTTGCCTGAACCAGTATTCTAGAACCACAGTAAGCTCCCTGAAGAAGCCAGGCCTGCACCCAGTGACTGTGGTTGCCCGGGCTCTCTGCAACCCTGGCAGCTGTTGACTCCAGTCAGAAAAACGCCTGTGCCTGGCTCTGTCAGGCCGGGGCTAAGGACTCCCTGGGAGGGAACAAGCTTTTTCAGAGTCAGGGATACATAGTTTCAGATCTCAGCTCTGCAGCTTCCTTGCTGCTGCTGTACTTTAGTCGCTCTGCCTCAGTGTATCACAGTTGCCGCCACCCATCTTCCCCAAACCTCTCTGACCTTCCACGTTCCCCATTTCAGCGACATCGCCATCCACTCAGTGTTTTCACAACAAAACTTCTGCTCCCTTTTTCTCCTTAATACCAAGATGTCCAGTCTTGGAACCAGGTCTTGTTGATTCTGCTTCTAAAATGTTCCCATATCGGGCACCTCCTCTTTCCCAACTGCCACCACCCTAATTCAGGTCTCAGCACCTCTCACCCTACCCTGTGCCACCTGCATTACTGCGATGCATAGCTTTTCCAGCTGTTTCTGCATGGACCGTGTTCTGATTGGTCTGTGCTTTGCCAGCCTGGTTGTAAAATCATACTGACATTTACTGTATCACTCCTGCACTGGCAATGTCACCTGTCCCTCTGCAGCAGTGTCCTGCCAGTCTCCCTGCCCTTGGCCACCCCCTGCTCCACTCTGTAGGTTGTCCCGTGTGTCCCGCCAGATTCATCTTTCTAAGTGAGAGCTCTGGTCATCTCACTTCCACGGTTAAAAACTTCTGGTGGATCTTCATGTTCTGTAGTAATGCTCTCCATACTTTTTGTATTACACACACTCTCGGGAAAAATATTTTTTTAAGAAACCCCCAATGTAGATATACCTATTTATTTAGAGACGAAGTCTCACTCTGTTGCCCAGGCTGCAGTGCAGTGGTGCGAGTCCCAGCTAATTTTTGTATTTTTAGTAGAGATGGGGTTTTGCCATTTTGGCCAGGCTGGTCTCAAACTCCTGACCTTAGGTGATCCACCTGCCTCAGCCCCACAAAGTGCTGAGATTACAGGCGTGAGCCACCACACTTAGCCAGTATACCTATTTATAACCTATATGTGTCTATTGTAGCAGTATATTATTTAAATTATAAACTATCCCCAAAATAGAAAATTTTCAAGTATAAAGTTAAATCAAAATTCTAATATTTTCTTCCCACATCCCAGTAGATTATACTGTAGATTCCCTGGGATCCACCTTGGGAGACCCCAGGGTACAGAATACAGCCCGGACTTGGCCAATGACAGCTCTGGTGTTGTCTGATGTGTACCCTGAGGTCCTAATTGTCTTTTCTAGCCTCTCATTTCATTACTCCTTTTCAGTAGTGCTCCCCTGCTGCCAAACTCAAACACATTAAGTCCTCCCAACATAGCTGAGAACTTTTTACTCACCTGTTAGTAGCCAACCTCTGCTTCCGTCTACACCTTTCCAGTCCTTTCATTGTAACATGATTATCATAAAAATACATATAAGACAATGGCCTTAAGCAAATAGAAATTTGGTTTGTGTAAAGGTAGTTCCTTATAACTCAAACATCAGAAAACTCTGACCACAGCTTCACTATGATTTGATTTTTCCCCACTCCTCCATACCCTAAGAGTTTGGGTAACTGGAAACCCACCAACTTCCATCCCCAATAGATTTGGATTTTCCCAAATGTCATATAAAAGAAATCCTGGCCAGGTGTGGTGGCTTATGCCTGTAATCCCAGCACTTTGGGAGGCCAAGGCAGCCGGATCACCTGACGTCAGGAGTTCAAGACGCACCTGGCCAAAATGGCAAAACTCCATCTTTACTAAAAATACAAAAATTAGGCAGGTATGGTGATGGGCACCTGTAGTCCCAGCTACTTAGGAGGCTGAGGCAGGAAGATCACTTGAACCTGGGAGGAAGAGGTTGCAGTAAGCCCAGATAACACCATTGCACTCCAGTCCATCTCAAAAAATAATTTTTTAAAAAATCCTGCAGTATGTAGTCTTTTGAGTCTGGTTCCTTTCACTTAGTCTAACACAGTAGAGATTGATTCATGGTGTTATGTGTAAGGTGTTCATTCCTTTCAATCGCTGGGTAGTCTTCTGCTGTATGGGTGTACCGCACAGTTTATTCACTCGTCAACTGAGTGCTATTTAGATAGTTTCTAGTTTTTTGGAGATTATTAATAAAGCTTCTATAAACATTTGTGGTCATAGAGCTGAAAAGAAATGAAAATCAAAGAAGAAAGGATGGGCACCGTGGCACGCACCTCTAATCCCAGCTACTCGGGAGGCTGAGGCAGGAGGATCACTCGAGCCCAGGAGTTTAAGATCAGCTTGGGCAACATAATGAGACCCTGTCTCACAACCACCACCCTATGATCTTATCCAGACTCTTATTTAAAATGGGGAAATTGGCTGGGTCCAGTGGCTCAAGCCTATAATCCCAGCACTTTGGGGGGCCAAGGTGGGAGGCTCACTTGAGCCCAGGAGGTTGAGGCTGCAATGAGCCATGATCGTGCCACTGCACCCCAGCCTGGGCAACAGAGTGAGACCCTGTCTCAAAATAAAGTGGAAAAATTGAGGCCCATTGACCTTGTCCAAGGTTACGTGCGGAGTTGAAGGCACAGCTGGACGTGGAATGCAGGACTTTTGCCCCTTAGTTTCTCAGTGTCCCACCTCTTTGGGCTTACACTAAACTGCAAGATAGAACCTATACCCAGATTGCAACACCTGGATCCACCAATCTGGAACCAAAGTTAAGACTGTGCTGTGCACTGCAGCGCTGCAGACCTCTCAGAAGTTCACTGACTTCCATTTTGCACCTCCAGGTCTGATACGTGGCGCCTGGTGAACCCACCAGCACGGCCCCACCTCGAAAACTCTCTCAGACACCCCTCAGCAGCCCACAATGGGCAGAAGGTGACAGCCATGGCAACGAGGATCACAGCCCGTGTGGAAGGTGGTTACCACAGCAACCACAGTGTCTTCTGCACCATCCTGTGAGGACACAGACCTCTGTGCTCCCTGTAGGCAGGGCCACATCTGTGTCGCCAGATCCCAGCCTGGGGCTGGGGGGGGGATTAGTGGCCTGAGTGAGGAGAGGAAGGCCAGCTCCCAAAGGACTTGACTGAACCGTACTGTGAATGTGTCAAAGTCCCAAAGCCAGGTGAGCTCAGACCCCACAGCTTGAGGAAGGGGGCTGGATGCAGGGCCAGCTCAGCCTGAACAATCCCCTCCCACTCAGCCTTTCCTGTGGGGCCCTCACCAGCCTGCAGGGGTCTCTGTCATGCACTTGGCTGCATGGCTGGGTCTATCGGGCCCTAGGTGCTGCTGTGTTGGGTGTGATGGGAGGGGGTAGAGGGAGCCAGGAGCACTGGCTTCTCTGAGGACATTGGGCACAAGAGTGCTGGCCCCTTCTATCCCTGGCACTGTCCTTTGCACTTGTTTGGTGGCCCCAATGTGAGTCGCTGTACAAAATGCTGCCTTTACTATTTTCTAAGAAATGACTTTTCTGTGAACCAAAAGTAACAAAAACCTCAATAACCAAAATAAAGTTCTATATTTTAAAAAAGGCATTTCTGGAAGCCTTTGCTTGGTTTGGGCATATACTGGGGCTTCTAGGTGGGAGAGTTGTGTCCAGTCATTCCCAGAAATTAAGCCTCAAAATGTCAAACCCATCTGAATTTTAAAAGTAATCACACATTCTACCTTCAGGTCCTTTTCTGGGAGATTTTTTCCAAGGAGTCGTCACATACTTGATTTTCATGGCTTAAAGAGGCAGGCAAGTTGATTCCCTGCTCACACCTCTGCTGGAAGAAGACAAAGTATGCTCCAAGTAGCACCTGCCTGAAAGCTCAGGCAAGACTCCTTTCTATCATCAATCATGCCTCCCTAATGGAGGCCTCTAGGTGCTGGGTAAACTTCTCTCAGAAAAGCTGAGCTCACCTTCGCTTCCTTCACTGACCCAGCCTTCCAGGCGCTGAGTATCAGATCTCAGCTGCTCCCACTTGAAGCAGGATCCTGGAGATCTGAGGATGGGCCCAAGCCATGTATCTAAGCCTTCCTGTGTCACACTCCTGTCTTACAGCACCCCTCTGGACACAGCTTCTCCATCTTCTCAGTGGCACATACGATTGGTTAGCAGTTAGCATCCATTCATGTCCTTCTAGACTGCCTCCTGTAACTAGAGGCTGGTGAGCTTAAACCTATTTCAAAGACTCCCTTGCTGCTAGGATTCTATATCCAAATCAGGCTCCTATATATGTACACCAGAAGAAAGCAAGGTGGAGGCCAGATGCCTGATCTTTTGGCTGTCTTTGCTGACAAGGTGGTGGAAATGCAGACCCTGAAAGCATGGGTAGCTGAACTCAGTCAGCGTCCCAGTGTTGAATCTCCAGAAGCAGTTATGGAGTAGAAGTGGCTTCTGAGTCTCCTGATGGCAACCCCAGCCGTGTGTTCTTAAACTCAGCAGTCCTGATGGCAACCTTCCAATTTCCAGTCCTCTAGCCCATCTCAGAATTCTATAGCACCCTATCCGTATAGTAAAATCCTTTCTTAAGATACCTAGAGCAGCCAGGGATGGTGGCTCACGCCTGTAATCCCAGCACTTTGGGAGGCCAAGGCGGGCAGATTACGAGATGAGGAGTTCAAGACCAGCCTGACCAACATGGTGAAACCCCGTCTCTACTAAAAATACAAAAATTAGTTGGGTGTGGTGGCACCCACCTGTAATCCCAGCTACTCAGGAGGCTGACGCAGGAGAATCACTTGAACCCAGGAGGTGGATGTTCAAGTGATTGATCATGCCACTGCACTTCAGCCTGGGCAACAGAGCAAGACTCCGTCTCAAAAAAAAAAAAAGAAAAGATTTGAGTCAGCCTGGTGAGATCTTTTCCCCAGGCCCCACCCTCCCAAATCTCCACACAGGTGAACCAACATAGGAAACTTGCCATTTATAATCACAGCAATAACACCAAAGGAGAGAGATGGAGTCCAACCTGGCCATCACGTTACACTTCTGCATAAGACAGCACAGTTGAGATGCTGGCTTCTGGCTTCATACCTGTGCCAAAGCAAGGCTTCTTTTTTCCTTATTTTACTTTTTTGAGACAAGGTCTCTGTCAGTCACCCAGGGTGGAGTGTGGCCACGCAATCATAGCTCACTGCCACCTTGATTTCCCAAGCTCAAGTAATTGTCCTGCCTCAGCTGGGATTACAGGCACACACCACCAGGCCTGACTTTTTATTTTTTTATTTTTTGCAGTAGAGACAAGGTCTCCCTATGTTGCCCAGACTGGTTTCAAACTCCTGAGCTCAAGTGATCTTCCCACTTCAGCCTCCCAAAGTGCTGGGATTTCAGGTGTGAGCCACCATGCCTTGACCTTTCCTTTTTAAAAAATAAAAATGGAAATGAATAGGACCAGCCAGTGGCTATGATGCAGCCAAAATCTCCTGTCTGGAAAGCAGGCATCTAGGTAATCTTCCTCCGCTTTGACAGGCGGTCTGAGGTCTGGGCGGGAGGCAGTGGGAGGGACAGGGTGCCCAGTTTGTGATCTTCTTCACCACCGGCGGCCACAGACACCCTTCTTTTGGAGATCTTCAGCCTCATGGCTTTGGCTATCTCCATCATCCTAAGGAAGACACAGAACAATCGGAGAGACCCGTCAATGTGACTGTTGAGGGAGGTGTGGCAAAAGGTAGCAGCACATTCATGCTCCAGGCCGTAAAGACAGAATCCCAAAGGTTGCCAGCAGGAGCAAAGCCCCAGGCAGAGGGGCAGGCAAGGTTCCCTCACCCACTGGGAGCCATCAAACAATTTCATGTTAATGTGCTGCCCTTCGAAAGATCCATATGGGCGATGAAAAATCAGAGTATCTTAGAGCCCTATGGACAACTTTCTTTACCACCCATAACCAAATTTTTAGCAATCAGCATTGAGCACTTGCTAGAATCTGATAGGTTCCAAGTACCTGTTCTCTTTATTCAGCCTCAGTGCCTGTGGGAACACAGTTTGTGGACACCCCTCCGAACAGTCCCTCCATGGACTGCTAGGAGAGTCCAGACAAAGATGTGTTCGCTGGCTCTCCTAGACACCATCTGGGTCCCTGGATATCACATGCCCCTGTATCACTGACAAAGATCAGATGACCCCACAGTTCAGGTTCCTGGGCAGCTCTGCCCGTACTGTCTGAATCTCCTCTACAAGGCTAGAGGGAGCCTGAAAAGTCACCTCCACCACCAGCTCTCCCAGTCGGGTCAGAGAAGTGCAAACATGACATCCCTGCCAAACAGCGGTTCCACCTGCTTGAACGTCTCCCCTGGGCAAGCCCTTCCATCTGATTCTGAGGAAGCTCTTGTTACTAAATGGAAGTTCGTTCTTCTACAACTTCCACGCTGGGCTGCACCCTCAGAACCATACAAAATCCATTCTTCAGAGAATGGAGGCTGCTTGGTTATTCAGGAACAGAATGTTATGGAAAGGCTCAGGTCTGAAGTCCAACTGCTCCCGTCTTGGTTGTGTAACTTTGAGAAGGTCATGTACTTTTCTAAACCTGATTCTTCAATTGTTTTCTAGGGAAATCAATGAGATAATGACATCATTTAAGACTGTGCCTTGCAAAGAGAAGGCACTCAGTAATGTCTAGTTGCTCATTCAGTCAATGACTGATTCATTGAAAATAGACCTCTAGTTCCAAGTTGTTCCCACATTTAAAAATCCTCAGTTCCCTTAGTGGCGCCTCATGCTTTCCAGTGGTACCAGAAATAAGACATCAAGGTGCCCTGCAAGGAGCTCTTTATTCTGTTGTGCTCACCTTTTCTCACTGAGCTTCAAGTCCCTCTGTAACACTGTCAGGTCAATTTGGAAGTCATTTATGTGCAAGGCAAGTATGATCACATATGCAGTAATCTTCGCCTTCATCGAATCCGAAATTAAGTTCCGTAAACTAGAAAATCGGTGGCAATGAAGAAACAAAATTAAAGTCTAAGACAATTTCTCCAAAAGCAAAATAAGAACATCCAAGAGTATTCCCATATGCACTTAGGAACTAAAGGAAAGGAAAAGGAACGTGGATGGCTTCTTTGCCCTCCCAAGGTTCCTGGGCCTCACACAGTGGAGCAGTGTGCCAGTCCACATTTCCCTCTGAGGGGGAGAGAGAAAGCTGGGCCTATACACTCCATGGGCACCACTAGAACTTCGAGCTGGTGAGGGCCCTCTGAGTCTGTCCCCGCCTGCTCAGCACGGCTTCTGGGAAAACAATCATTCACAAATCAACTGTGCTGATTCTTCCAAGCACACCCAGAAGCAGGAAACACACTCCATGCAGATGGCAGGAAGGAAAGCCCAGGGGCACTGCTTGTGGGTCTTTCCCCTAAGTCCCCAAGTTGGCCTGCCCTTTTATGCAACGCTGCCTTTCTGCAGAACACCAGCTCTGTGGGACATCAGGAAGGGCTCCTCAAAAGAAGTATGTGAAGTAAAACAAGTGTCTATTGTAGGACTTCCCAAAGCTTCTAAGATTCCCAAAAGACAATACTTTTCCAAAAAGAACAGAGTAATATTTAGCGTTTGCTAAACTTACTGGGGCCCCAGGAGACTTCCAAATGGCAGCAGTCTCTTTAGCACTGCATATCCATGAACATGAAATTGAGTCCAAGCCCCTGCTCCTCACTCCCCCAACCTGCTTTCCCTTGCACAGGAAAAACCCCAGAAACCTCCCCCTGACCTGCCATTGTTGTACGTCAAGCAGGTAAAGTGCTTCAGCAGTTTGGTGTTGATGATGTGGGGAATGTCAGGTCCCAGGGCATCTACAACACAAAGTTAAGTTTGATCATTTTCTCTTAAAACTCTCAGGCCACACCTCAACCAAGAGCTGAGAGAAAAGGCCAACAGCTGAGCCACTGTAATGACCAGAACCAGGTGGTAAGAGAAGCAGGACCCACAAAGCAGAACAGCCATGACAAAATGCAAACATGCTTGGTGCACTTCTGCTGGCAGACCTCCCAGCATGAGTGATGCTGGTGAGGGGCCAATGACAAGAAAGCCCACAGCTAAGGACACAGAATTTTTTTTTTTTGAGATGGAGTTTCGCTCTTGTTACCCAGGATGGAGTGCAATGGCACAATCTCAGCTCACTGCAACCTCTGCCTCCTGGCTTCAAGCAGTTCTCCTGCCTCAGCCTCCCAATTAGCTGGGATTACAGGCATGCGCCACCACACCCAGCTAATTTTGTATTTTTAGTCGAGATGGGGTTTATCCTTGTTGGTCAGGCTGGTCTTGAACTCCTGACCTCAGGTGATACACCTGCCTCAGCCTCCCAAAGTGCTGGGATTAAAGGCGTGAGCCACAGGCGTCCCAGCAGGATGCAGATTTAACATGATGTTAGAAAACAAAATTGTGCTGAAAGCTCAGAGAGACAGAGAGGGAAAGGTGGAATTGGAATGTGAAACTAAGAACTAAGTAGCTGGTCAAGGTGGCTCACACCTGTAATCCCAGCACTTTGGGAGGCCAAGGCGGACAGATCACCTGAGGTCACGAGTTTGAGACCAGCCTGGCCAACACAGTGAAACCCCACCTCTACTAAAAATACAAAAAGTAGCCAGGTATCGTGGTGTGCACCTGTAATCCCAGCTACTTAAGAGGCTGAGGCAGGAGAATCGCTTGAACTCGGGAGGCGGGGGTTGCAGTGAGTTGAGATTGTAGCACTGTACTCCAGCCTGGGCGACAGAGTGAGACTCCACCTCAAAAAAAAGAACCAAGCAAACACAGGCTAAGCACAGTAGCTAATACCTGTAATCCCAACCAGCACTGTGGGAGGCCGAGGCAAGTGGATCACCTGAGGTCAGGAGGTCAAGACCAGCCTGGCCAACATGAAGAAATCTCGTGTCTACTAAAAAAACAAAAATTAGCTGGGTGTGGTGGCACCCACCTGTAATCCTAGCTACTCGGGAGACTGAGGCAGGGAAACTGCTTGAACCCAGGAGATGGAGGTTGTAGTGAGCTGCGATCATGCCACTGCACTCCAGCCCGGGTGACAGAGTGAGATCCTGTCTCAAAAAAAAAAAAAAAAAAAAAAAAAAAAATGACTAAGCAAATATAGTCACGCCCCACATTATAGTGGTTTTTATTTTTTGTCAATGACAAACCACGTATGTGACAATGGTCCCATAAGATTTTTTTAGACACAGGGTCTTGCTGTCACCGAGGCAGTGGTGAAATCATAGCTCACTGTAACCTTGAACTCCTAGTCTCAAACACTCCTCCTGCCTCAGCCTCCCAAAATAGCTGGGACTACAGGCATGTACCACCACACCCAGCTAATATTTTTATTTTTTTGTAGAGACAGTGTCTTGCTATGTTGCCCAGGCTGATCTCAAACCCCTGCCCTGAAATGATTCTCTCACCTTGGCCTCTCAAATTGCTGAGATAAAGGCATGAGCCACCATGCCCAGCCAGTCTCATAAGATTATAATATCATAGTTTTACTATTCCTTTTCTGTTTAGATATATTTAGATACACAAATACCACTGTGTTACAACCGCCTATGATATTCAGTAGAGTAACATGCTGTATAGGTTTGCAGCCGAGGAGCAACAGATTATAGCATATAGCCTAGGTGTGTAGCAGGCTATACCATCTAGGTTTACGTAAATATACTCTATGATGTTTGTACACGACAAAATTTCCTAAGGATACATTTCTCAGAACATATCCCCATCCTTAAGCAACACATGACTACACTGAAAAACAACAGTACAGACTACTGGATACCCAGTCACAGTAACAACAACTAAACACACCTCGTGCCTAAAACCACAGACATCTCCTCCTGGGTTTCCAACTCGGGGTAGGTATGAATGTGTGACCCACAAAGGGTCCTAGCTACACGTGACACTGGGTTACCATCAGACTGACTCTCATTAGAAATAAGCCGACACAACACAAACCTGCCACAAGCCTTTGAGATACATATGTGTATCTCATATACATATATATAAGCACTCTCTCTACACACACACTCACACTCTCTCTCTCTCTCTCTCTCTCTCTCTCTCTCTCTCTGTGGCTGATGTTTGTTCTAACAGTCCCTTAAAGTTTTCATTTGATTTAACCTGGATACTCTACTTCGCCTAATGAAGAATAGAAGTAGCAACTGTCAGCTCTGGAAGGGCCTTGAACTATCATATAATCCATCATGCCCCAATTTTCAGATAAGAAAATGGGAGATCCAGAGAGAAAAACAGGCCTGGCAAGTCCCCTTGACATGTCAGCAGTACTGGCAGGAACCTCACAGTTGACGGACTTGGACAGACATATCCGTTTTCTTCTCTCATTAGAACTCATCTAAGAATTATAGACAAATAACAGACTGGAAACAATTAGAATAAAATGTTCATCATAGACTTACTTTTCCGCTTTACTACCCTCTGAGCTCGAAATTTGATGAGGGTATCCAAAAACCATATGCATCGGGCCTGGTGGTCTCGGCTCTCCACATTTGATGGCAAAGACTTCAGTGCGTCTATGACAAATGTGCAATGGCTAAAACAAGGAAAAGAAAGGGAGGCCTGTGTCAGGGTAAGATGGGCTGTCAGGAACTATTTCCCTCTTACAATGAGAATAGCAGGCACCTCTCACCCCTGATACACTCAACACCTGATGAAAGCCTGAGCAACAAGGCAAGATCCCAGTTCCACAAAAAATTAGCCAGCATTGGTGGCACACGCCTGTGGTCCCAGTGACTCGGGAGGCTGAGGCAGGAGGATCACTTGAGCCCAGGAGGTCGAGGCTCCAGTGCACTGCGTTTGCGCCACTGTACTCCAGCCTAGGTGACAGAGCAAGACCCCGTCTCAAAAAAAAAAAAAAAAAAACGAACAAAAGCAGCTGATGAAGGACCAGCACACTCAACATTCCTTATAACAGAAGGAACACGGTTTAGAGCAAGGATCGATAAAAGGCTAGACAATAAATATTTTAGGCTTTGGAAGCCACACAACCTCTGTTGCAACTACTTGACTCTGCCATTGTAGCGCAAAAGCAGCCACAGGTATTACTAAAGTAAATGAACAGGGCTGTGCTCCAATAAAACTTTATTTATACGTTACTTATTCACAGGCAGGAGGCCAGACTTGGCATGTGGGCCATAGTTTGCTGACCTGTTTTCATAGTCAGGAGCATAGAGTCTGCAGGCAGCCTGCCTGGGTTTCAATCCTTTCTCTGCCATTTAATGGCTTGGGCAAGTTTCTTGACATCTAGTGCCCTGGTTTCTCCACCTATAAACTGGGGCCAGTGATAGTACAGGTACTCTCCTCCTAAGGATTTTTTTCTGGATGAAAAGAGACAATGCCAGTAAAGCACTTACAACAGTGCTTGGCACAAATAGACGGGCTCAGTCAATGCTCACCATTATTTTCATGCAGTTCTACCACTAGCAAGACCCTGGACTCACAGAGATAAAAAGACTCTTCAAGATCATCTCATAGCTGCCTCATTTTACGGATGGAAAAACTGAGGCTTCAAGAGGGAAGATTAGGGCAGAGCTCGAGGACTGTTTTCAGACTCCCAGCTCAGAGCTCGTTCCTGCACCTGCCCCTGAGTTACAATCACATTATGACAACTACAAACTAGTAATAAGCTCTTCTTTGGAAATAAATCTTTGAAGCAAAAAAAAAATGTAATAATAATAATCCCAGGGCACTGGAAAGGCACTGGACTTCAATGACCAGTAAAATTTTAAAACAAAAATTGGAGGAACAAACCTCAGACTGACAATTCTTCATCAAAATGAAATTATTAAAAGAAAAAACTCAAAAGCAAAAAAACTCACCATCATCATAAAAGAAGCCGTTTTAATGCGAAAAGGGGATGAAGAAGGAAATAACCTCTGAATTATTTAAAATATACACTATTTTAAATACATAAATTTAACATTAGAAAAGCTTGCCTAGCATATCATCACAGAGAAACCACCATTTTGGCCAGCACTCATTCCCAGGCCAGCATTTGGGCCCTGCCAGTGACAATCAGCATCAGCATGACACTAGGTGACACAGGTCAGCTCTGGTTCCCAGCCGCGGAATAGAAGGCCTCGCCAACCTCTGCCCTGTCGCAGGTCCCAAGCACTCAGAGACCAACCCTCTCCCTTGAATGTGACCCACAGCTCCTGGAAGCCCAAACATTCAAGAAAACACTGGCTTATTCATGTTCAAATGCTGAACAGACACACCTGCTCACTGACTGACATCCAAAGGACCAGCCCAGTGTCTGAATACTGTTGTGTACCAACAGCACTCCCCGGAGCCCCCATCTGCCCAAGTCGGGGTACCTGTTCTCCTCAATCATCTTCAGTATTTCTTCTGATGTGATGTTCCTGAAAGCTTCAGATGGACTCTGAAGAGCTTCATACTCCGCAGGGGAAATAACTAGTTGCAGGTCAAGAATATAATCCAACCAAAATAGAAACATCCAACTAGCTTGTTCATCTCTTTCACAGACAGGGAAACTGAGGCTCAGAGAGGCAAAGATCACACAGGGCAGATCATGTAAGGGCAGAGCTCGGTGACTCAGTTCTCAGACTCCCAGCCCAGAGCCCATTCCCTGCCCAGCCTTTTCTGCCTTTTCTCATCACAAAGCCACTGCAGGCCTTTTCCTTCTGACTGGACCCATAGAGTGGTGAAATTTTAAGCTCCAACCCTTCCTCTTACAAAACTGGTCTGCCCTAGACTTTGGGCATTTAGCTGGTTCAAAAGTCATATTTTGACTATTCATGGAGAGTGACCCCCACAGGTCTGAGCTGTGGGCATTTGGCATTTTGCTAAGAAATGGATTTGAATGCCAGGGGGCTGGTCCCTCAGCTAGTGAAGCCGAGTTGATCTCCTGGCAAGAGCACTGGACAACTGCAAAGGTTTGGATGGAGTTCTTGTGAACGTCACAAGAACACGGACACCCTCAGAGAACCTGACTGTTCTGACTCAAGTGCAAACATCCCGACTTATGAAATAAGGCAGCTTTTCTACTGCAAGGATACGATCTTCAAATTTATACACATCTTCAGGCTTGGCTGCATCATCATAGCAGGGAGGAAGGTAGAGGGAGTCATCTTGCAAGTCATTGTGGATAGCATCACTGACCAGAGCTTTTCAATAAAGAAACAATCCATGTATCACCCTGTTTGCTTCAGGTTCCCCAACATTCCTTTCAGTCTGTGCACCTGAGACCACAAATGGTCTGGAAACCCTGAGTCTGAATGCATCTGGTAAAGTGACCTGGCTTCCCCACCAGGCTGACTGCTTCAGGACTGCCATCTTCACTCATGAACAAACACGAGCTAGGCACTGGAGAAGGTGGAGGTGGCAAAGTTCTTCTAAAGTAACTTACAATAGAGTTGGGAGAGACAGTTGTGCTAACAAGCATTTACAATACAAAATGAAAAAGTGAAGGACATCCAAAATAGCCTTTAATGGCTTAACTTCTAAAAATTTTTGCCACACATTGTAGGTGAAAAAAACCTTTCAGAATATAACACTAACTTCCCTATAAGAATAACTATGTGGCCAGGTGTGGTGGCTCACACCTGTAATCCCAACACTTTGGGAGGCCATGGCGGGAGGAGGGCTTGAGCCCAGGAGTTTGAGACCAGCCCGGGCAACATGGCAAGACCCTGTCTCCAAAAGATGCCTGTGGTGCCAGCCACTGGGAGGCTGAAGCAGGAGGATCACTCGAGCCCAGGAGTTTATGGCTGCAGCGAGCCATGTCTGTACCACTCCACTCTAGTCTGGGTGATAGAGCAAGATCCCATCTCCAATACATACATACATACATACATACATACATAAATTTGTAAACGTGTTGAAATTTATAATAATCATAGGGTATGGAAAGATTTTCCAAAAATTACTAGAATTCTATTCTTAATAGAAAAACTGCCCTGCCCACAGTAACAGTGGTGTGTGTCTATAATCCTAACGACCTGGGAGGCTGAGGCGGGAGGACTGCTTGAAGCCAAGAGTTCAAGATCAGCCTGGGCAACATAGCAAGACCTCATCTCTGAAAACAGTAAAAAGAAAGCTGCTCTTATATAAACTTGCTCTTACGTTCTTATAACGTATTTGAATAATAAATACTTTTTTTTTTTCTGAGATGGAGTTTCATTCTCATTGCCCAGGCTAAAGTGCAATGATGAGATCTCGGCTCACTGCAACCTCCGCCTCCCAGATTCAAGCGATACTCCTGCCTCAGCTTCCCGAGTAGCTGAGATTACAGGCATGTGCCACCACGCCCAGCTAATTTTGTATTTTTAGTAGAGATGAGGTTTCTCCATGTTGATCAGGCTGGTCTCAAACTCCTGACCTCAGATGATCTTCCTGCCTCGGCCTCCCAAAGTGCTGGGATTACAGGCGTGAGCCTAAAATTAAAATTTAATTGTATTTTAAAATAAATGTTAAAATACAATTAAATACTCCAGCTGCTGAATACCAGAAAAAAAGCCACCAGTCCCAAAGTGAAATGCCACCTCTGGAGGCTCATTTCCATCAACACATCAGCCTTTTTGACCAAAGCTTCCCTACAACTCACAAGGAGAGACCTGAGGCCTTCTCCCTCCTCTGTGCCCTGCAGGCCATAACCCTGGCATCATGACCAAGGCACGCACGTATCCATCCCGTGCCTGTCCCTGTGCTTGACTGTGAGGTCACTAGAAGACAAGGCCACATCAGATGTTTCTTACTACTTCCAAAGCCTGTCCCTGAGAAGGCCTTCAGCAGAAGGCAGAAAGGAATGCAGCCCTAACTCCCAGCATTCCATCTGTGGGTGGGTAAAAGATCTCAAGAGAAGAAAAACCTGTCATTATGGGCAGACTCTTACCCCAAGTTCCAAATGCTTACCAGTCACACCCTTTGTATCAATGATAGTCTCTGCAGCTTTAGCCACTGCACGATTCAAAGAATCACCGCCAACTTTGTTCATTCTCCTGGCGTTCAGAGCTCGTTTCTGTTTGGTGGTACCAAAGGCTTCAATACAAGAATCCATCTGTGTAAGAGATAAACCTGGTTACCAGAGACAGGACAGGTAGGCACTGCTCCTCCTAGCTGTGTCACTATGGGGACACTCAGCATCCTGGAGCCATCACTACCTCACCTGTGAATAAGGCTGAATCACACCTATTTACCTCACAGGATTGCTATAAGCACCAAATGATATTAACAGACTGACCAATCAACAACATCTCCATCAGTAAAATAAAAAGACTTGACTAGAATTAGGCCTGGTAAATCTGTAGCACACAGCTTACCATTCTCCCATCCTATACCCGTAACAGACAGGGCTAAGAGGTCACTGACTCCTTCCCCCTGAGCCAAAAGGTAGCCTCACACCCCTTCTCAATACAGTGCTCCAGATAGCACCAGAGATTCAATCAATTTGCCATCTTGGGGTGAGATGACCTTTGCAGGGACCTTCTACACTGAAAATCCTAAAGTTTACTTTGTTTTAACATGAACGTTTTCAGGCTACAACCAATATATTCTAAAACTTGGACAAAATCCTAAAAACAAGCATCATGCTACACCTTCATCAGCCCAGAGAACCAACACCAAACATCGGCACAGAGCTGTGTGCCCCAGATGGGAGTGGGACTGTTCTCTGTGGGACCACAGAGGCTTCTGCAGGTACAAACTAACTGTCCAGATAAACAGACTGAATGAGCTGGGAGCAGCCAGGCAGATCCTTGAGTTCGATAAGCTCATTTCAATGATGGAAAAACCAAGGTGTAGAAGGAACTTGCTTAAGGTCCCACATCTTCATTTTCTCACTCACCTTTTCTCTGTAAGTTTTGGTCTGACTCTCTTGTACCAGTTCACTCTCAACTGATTCATCTATCAAAACACACAAAAACAGAGAGAAAGAAAAGTCAAGTGGAAGGCTTACAAATAGTAATAGTGTTTAATGTTCATTTGTCTATCTAAGAATAATAGATTTTTTTACTATAGGACTTCCCTGAGCCTAACATGAGTGTATACTGTGAATATTTAATATGTAGCTTTAGTATACAATTAAAGAACTTGGAGAATAAACGAGACAGTCAAATGAAGGGGTCATCCAGCCCAACCTCTTCATTTCAGAAATGACTTGCCCCAGGTCAGTTCACCAGTTGGTGGCAGACAGGATTACAAAACAAGTCCTTGGCCCTTCTGAAGAAATAATTTTACTTTCTTGGTGAAAGACCTGAAAGCAGGCATGAACATGAGGTATGTGGTATTTATACAATGCTCTCTAATCATCTACAAATTACTCAAATAAGGGGCAGTATAACCTAGTAGACAACAGCACAAGCTCTCGAGTGGCCTTGCCTGTTATCTCAGACATCACCCATGACAAGGTCATCTAACCTCTGTGTCAGTTTCATCATTGGTTAAAAAGAACAATAGCAGTACTTACTCCAGAAGGTTGCTGTGTGCATCGAAAGTGCTTAGAACAGTGACTAGCACATAATAAGGACTTACGATAAATGTTATCTGTGTGTGTGTACTAGTTAGAACAAACTCGTGTTTACAAATTTCTTACATATAAAAACAAAAATCTGTTTAATCAACACGTTAAATTACAATTTTCCTTGCCTCCTTGGATTTTATAAGAACAACTGGAGGATGACAAATATAGTTACATATGTTTGCAAGGCAGGGGGACACCTAGGAAATTCACAGATGGGTGTCAGGACTCAAGAGCCCTTTAAAATTATGTGTAAAATTTGGCCAGGCACAGTGGCTCACACCTGTAATCCCAGCACTTTGGGAGGCTGAGGTGGGCGAATCACTTGAGGCCAGGAGTTCAAGACCAGCTTGGCCAACATGGTGAAACCCCGTCTCTACTAAAAAATACAAAAAATAGCCGGGCATGGTGGCACATGCCTGTGGTCCCAGCTAATCGGGAGGCTGAGGTGGAAGAATTGCTTGAACCCAGGAGGCGGAGGTTGCAGTGAGCCAAGATTGCACCACTGCACTCCAGCCTGGCGACAGAGAAAGACTCTGTCTAAAAAAAAAAAAAAAAAAAAAACAAAAAACCAAAGGTCTTTGATGGAAAAGATTTTATATCAGACATGTCCTCTAATATTCTGCTCTGATCATTGCACAGCTTGCTTTTATGAACCTCCCATCTCAAGTCTCTAAACACCATGGGGACAGGATCTGCGTCTGTCTTGCTTACTGCCATATCCACAGCCTCATGCCTGGTGCAGGAGATCATCAATAAGTGCATGCTGAATACAAACCTCTAGGCCAGGCTCAGTGGCTCACACCTGTTATCCCAGCAGTTCGGGAGGCTAAGGCGGGTGGATCACCTGAGGTCAAGAGTTTGAGACTAGCCTGGCCAACATGGTGAAATCCCATCTCTACTAAAAATTTAAAAATTAGCCAAGTGTGGTGGCGTGCGCCTGTAGTCCCAGCTACTCGGGAGGCTGAGGCAGGAGAATTGCTTGAACTTGGAAAGTGGAGGCTGCAATGAGCTGAGATCGCACCACTGTACTCCAGCCTGAGCGACAGAGTGGGACTCCATCTCGAAAAAAAAAAAAAAAACCATGATATATATATATATAACCATTTTCTCAATACAAAGCAGAGAAAAAAGAATAAAATAAATAAATGAAAATAACTACAAAATGTGTTTTATAAATCTAAAACTCAAGCCAATTAATCCAGCAAACCCAAACTATGCAGTGTTTCTGTCACCTTTCATAACTGGACCTACCTGAAAACAGCGGCTGCATGTTGAACAATTCAGCATCATATACTTCCATTTGGCCAGAGGTCTTGTTCAAAATTCCCACAAAGTGCCTGAATAAAGAAGGAATAATATAAGTAACAATGGATTATTCAAAAATATTATTTGTACAGCTTCCTTTTTCCTTTAGTTTTTTTGAGACGGAGTTTCACTCTTGTTGCCCAGGCTGGAGTGCAATGGCACGATCCTGGCGCACGGCAACCTCTGCCACCGGGTTCAAGTGATTCTCCTGCCTCAGCCTCCTGCGTAGCTGGGATTACAGGCACGTGCCACTATGCCCAGCTAATTTTGTGTTTTTAGTACAGATGGGGTTTCTCCATGTTGGTCAGGCTGGTCTTGAACTCCTGACCTCAGGTGATCCATGTGCCTCAGCCTCCCAAAGTGCTGGGATTACTGGCATGAGCCATCACCCTTGGCCTTTTTTTTTTTTTTTAAGACAGAGTCTTGCCCTGTCTCCCAGGCTGAAGTGCAGTGGCAAGATCTCAGCTCACTGCAACCTCCACCTCCCGGAGCAATTCTCCTGTCTCAGCCTCCCAAGTAGCTGAGATTACAGGCACACACCACCATGCCTGGCTAATTTTTGTATTTTTAGTACAGATGGGGTTTTACCATGTTGGCCAGGCTGGTCTCAAACTCCTGACCTCAGGTGATCTCCCTGCCTCAGCCTCTCGAAGTGCTGGGATTACAGGTGTGAGCCACTGTGCCTGGCCCTTTTCCTGTTTAAAGTTGTCAACCTTCTCTCTGCCCACACACCTGAGGAATGTATCACCTACTCATGAGTAACAATAATCTCCCCTTCCCCCTACCCCAAAGCAATTCTCTGCAGGGAGAGGGAAAAGGAAAGGATGGGATGGGATGGGGGGACATGAGGTAGTTCTGGAAAAAAAAAAAAGCTACCAGGTGATTCTGGTAGTTGATCACATTTGGACTCGCTGCTGTACTATAATGAAAAACTCTTTTGGGGTGTAGGAATCTAGAATTACACTAGAATTTATGGCACACCAGTTATACAGTGGCAAAACCAAGTAAATGGGGAGGAGACCAATCAGAACTAGAGCATCTTTGAGAGGGAAGAGTGCAGGTTAATAGTTCAGAGCATCTATACACCAATCTGACCTCTATTGGGGTATGGTCTAGCAGGGCTCTGAAGGGGCCTGGTTTGTGTTTCATTGTTGGGTGCCATCACAAGGCCCTGTCGTCATCATTCCAGCCCCAGAGAGTTACACAGTTCAGGCTGGACAATCTTCATTGTACAGAGGAGAAGACTAGGGGTCAGTGATGGGCAGAGTTGCCCAGCTACTCAGTCAATCAGCAGCACAGCTGGACAGGAATCCCAGGCTCCTCTTTCCCAGCCCAGACCCTTCAACACTACCAAGTTCTTTACCTGTCATTAGTTCCCAGGTAAACTTCACACAAGCTTTGACCTAGTCACACATTCTAAATTAATAGAGAGAGCTGCCGTTTGGGATAGACAGTTACAAATAAACAAGGTTACAAATGAATGAGGTTTTTAGGAAATTTAAGTTCTCTTTCCTATAGTAATGTTTATAAGCTGGGAGGGGAAGGCTCTGGGTCTACAAAGAACACAGGGATCATCTAGTAAACCTCTCTAGATTTCTCCTGCTACCCCTAAAACAGACTGGAAACAGCAGTGCCAATGCTGCCACCACTCCCATCCCCGTCACCCTTCCCGCTGTCCCTTCCCCTGCCATTACCTGCACAACGTGTTGCATTTGAGGGCTCCAGTCCCAAAATTGTTTCCCACATAGGAAAGCCTATCTGTTTCAGCTGCCTAAAATGCAGAGAGGGGAAACTCCATTTACAACCAATGTTGAAAGGTATTAAGCATCATCTCTCTTTTCTACATTTGCTGAAGCTTTAGAATCCAGACCCACAATGGATCAGAACTAGTTCATCTCTGGCAGATGATCCAGCCCCACTATCTCTAAGAGAATACGGGGTGTCCCTGGAGGGAAAGCAAGATGACTTTTGAAAGAGAAGCCTCGGATATTGCTAGCTTCTAAATGGTGTGAAAAGTTCTTGGGGGAATTCTACCACAGGACTTGAGAGAGAGGCCCTGGGCTTCTAGCACTTGTAGGTATGCAACAAAGTGATTCTGTCAGCAATCTCTCTTTAGCTCAAAGCCCTTTTTGATCTTCTTTGCCCATCTCTACCATGACTATTCTTTACATACACTCAACACCATGGCTGATTCACTTCTCAATCATAAGCAAGCTTTCCTGCTTCTCTGCATTTGTCCTCACTATCCTTTCCACTTGGAACACCAAACCTTGACTGCCAAACTCTCATTCCATCCTTCAAGGCTCAGCTCCAACATGCCCTCCCCAAGTAAGGCATTCTGGCAGAGACCTCTCCTCCCATTGAGCTCACTCTGCCCTGTACTCTTCCCATGTGGCCTCAGAGCTTTGTGTAAAAGTGTCCCTCACAGCCAGTTCTCATCTCTCTAGAGCAGAGCTTCTCAATCCAGGGAAATCCACTCTGATGCTACTGGCATATAGTGGGTAGAGACCAGGGATGCTGTCGCCACAATGAACAATTATTGGCCCAAAATGTCAATAGTCCTGAGGTTGAGAAACCCTGCTCTAGAGCACGAACTTTCTCCGAGTGGGGCCAGGCCTGATTTGGCTGTTTCCCTAGAAGCTTGCAGCACAGGGATACAGAGGAGGTTCCATAAATGCTTGTTGAAAGAACAAATGAATGAAAGATGGAGCCTGTCCCCACATTCCAAGTTGCTGGGCATCAGAGTTCTTCAAAAGTCCTTTTGAAAACTATTCCCCTTTTCCTCCCCTCACTCCCTCCCACATCCACACACTCCCAGGGTGGAGGCACCTGGCAACTAATGCACTTACCAGGATCCGTTGATTCCTCTTCCTGGGGTTGGTGGAATCTTTGTTCTCATACAAGGTAAAGCGCATGTTGCCTGGACTCTGCAGCTTCCCGTTGGAGAACTGGACTGTAAGAGTGCAGCCCAAGAATGAGATGAGAGCAGGACACACAATGTATGGCGGGACTAGACTGTCACTGGGAGGGAGGGAGGGTCGGAATGGGGATGGCAAGGAAGCTTGAGTCCTGACCTCAAGGGAACTGGAGGAGATCTGGGCCCGCTGAGAAGAGGGGATAGGGAGGTGTGAGAACCCTGGGGAGGGGCTGTGACAAGAGGGAATGTCTGGGCGAAGAAGCCTGGCAGCAAAGGTCTGGTCCACACCTAAAGTAACACAAAGAACCCCTGCCCAGTGAAGAGAGGGAAATGGGGGAGGTGGCAGACCTGGTGGGTGAGGGGACAGCAGGGTCCTGGACACAGCCCTGGGGAGCGGGTGCCTGGGATGTTCCTATCCGGGTGCGAAGTAGTGACAGAAAGACGGCGGTTTGAGAGGGGAGCCCTGACCGAGCCCAAGAGAGTGGTGGAGACTAGAGGGGTCCTGGCCCCGCTGGGAGGGGCCTAACGAAGGGCGAGAGGGCAGCTGAGGCACCGAGACGGAAGGGGAGAGGGTTAGAGGAGCTCTGCTCCAGCTCCGCCATCTTTACCCAGTACCGCTCTCTGGCTCCCGGCGGGCGCCCCACAATACAGCCACTTCGCACTTGGCAACACCTCTGCCGCCATCTCGCCTGTCTGGCCTCCAAGCACAGGAGTTAAGACAGCGGCAGCCACAAAGGCACATTTAAACAAGGTGGAAGCCGAGGCCGCGCGGCGGGCCGGAAAAGGCGTGGCCCCGCCGGGTCCCGCCCACGCTGCGCGAGCCGCGTGCCCCCCCTTGGAGAGGCGTGGTTTCCGCCTACACGGTGCCACACCCCCCGCACGGGATTTGTAGGTCCAGAGGCGAGGAGCCAAAGGGTCCTGCAGCTTCGTTCTAAGCTTCCTGTGGCCTTTCTTCCCGCTCAGCACCGTCTGGAGAGAGAATCGTCTCTCTCTCTCTCTCTCTCTCCTACCATGACAAATACATCTTCCCCAAACCTGAAAGACCAAGTTCAAATTTAGAATTCTCTGACCTGCACTGCTTGAGCCCCAACTAAATGTGGCCGCTGGCGAAGAGCCGCCCCTCTGGAGAGCCTCCTACCTACACACCAGGACATCCAGCTCTAGGTACAAGCTTTGTCCACTGTAGGGCTGTTGGGCCCCACAGGGTCGTGGGGTGTCCCTTATGCTGTGCTGAAGTGCAGGATCCAAGAAGTAAAGAGACGGGACACTGAAGAACTGGTGAAGAGCATCTGGACCTGGCGTGGGCGGGGGGGGGGGGGGGGGGGGGGGCGGGACGGCGGAGGCCACACCACCTATGAGCGGAGACAGGCAAGGCCCAGAACGCTCAGAAACGTCTGTATTTCTTAGGTACAAGCAGGGGGAAGGGTCGTAAGTTAGGTCATTATCTATAGGCTTAGTGACAGGGCATACATAAGCCACGTGAGTCACAAGCGAGGGGGCCACCCCATTATGTCACCTGGGCAGAGAGGTGGGCCGTGCGCAGTAGTAGGGGGTCGTGTACAGAAAACGGGTCCACCCCCAGTAGGTCACTGAGGCAAGGAGGTGGGCTGTGTGCAACAGGTGTCGTGCGCGGCACTTCTTATCTGGGGGCTGGAGACCTCAAAGGATTTCTAATAGAAAGATACTATAAGCCGGCTGGGCACGGTGGCTCACACCTGTAATCCCAGCACTTTGGGAGGCCGAGGTGGGCAGATCACGAGGTCAAAAGATCGAGACCATCCTGGCCAACATGGTGAAACCCCGTCGCTACTAAAAATACAAAAAAATTAGCTGGGCGTGGTGGCTCGCGCTTGTGATCCCAGCTACTCGGGAGGCTGAGGTGGAAGAATCGCTTGAACCCAGGAGGGAGAGGTTGCAGTGAGCCAAGACTGCGTCACTGCACTCCAGCCTGGTGACAGAGCAAGACTCCATCTCAAAAAAAGAAAAGAAAAGAAAAGAAAAGAAATATACTATAAGCCAATGCAGTAGGAGCTGACAGACTTGTGCTCTTCTCTTAAGATATTTATGGAAGGATGATTTGAGCTAGCACAGAAGCGAGAAACGGCTGACGGGGTGGACAGCCACCGTGACTGGTCACACCAGAGGGGTTCTTCTCCCTCAGGTATTTGTGGGATCTCAGGCCTGAGACCTACTTTCCACAGAAACTGGATGCAAGGTACTACAACTCCTTTATCAGAAGGAGAGGCTCTTGCTCCAAGCCTGCCATGCAGCGTATGCCCTTTCAGGCAGGGATGCTACCGCCTGGGTCTTTGGTTCTTGCCCGGGTCTGGCTGTTTTCCCATGTACTGCTTCTGTTCTGTGACTGCTGTAGGCATTCCTCCTACTATAAACTACTATATGGAAGGAGTCTATAAATCAGCACTAAATGTGTCAGTACAGCTACGACTACAATACCTATATGATTATATAGAAAGATTATATGGAACTAAGTATGATTATATATATAAGCTAGATATAGTAAGCAGTAAGTTAGTATATGATTATATAGAAAGATTATATGGGACTAAGTATGATTATATATATAAGCTAGATATAAGTAAGCAGTGAGTTATACTTCAGGCACTAATTGTGCCTGGGGTCTGCACAGTTCTCCTTCCTCAGTGCCCCTGGGGGGTGTTACCCATAGTCCACAGACCAGCCAACAGCTCCCCGCCATGGGCTGTGGCAGGCATACCTGTGTCCCAATCAACCCTGAGGTGAAGGAACAGAAGCCCAGCAAACCCAGAGCATTTGGGCAGGAGATTCTGAAGTGGAATAGAAGAGGGAGTCCGAGCTGATGGACGTGTCCCTTTTTCACTGTGGATTCAACCCTTCTTCTGCACGGGGAGTTTTCAGAGCAGAGAAAGGGCAAAAGCAGGGCCTTTAACCGTGGACCCTGGCCGAGGACCCTGCCCAAAGATGCGTACAACTGAACAGCAAGAACTGGGGTTGACTCCTCTCTGTCCTCCAGATCACCTTCTTTCAAGACTGTCTGCCTTCCACACACCCTCACATCCACCTCCAACACTCAGGACCCTAGGACTAACCCTAAAGCCTGCACGCCCCTTTGCCTGAGCACTTGTCACTCTTTTCCAATCTCAAAGAAACACTGGAAGAACTTTTTTTGCCCTGAAACATTGAGTAAGTTGTCAACCTGATATCCTTTCACCCCTGAAGACTATAGTATTTCCTACAGAAAGGGACATTCCCTAAATAACAAAACAGCCATCAGAATCAGCAAACTGCTGGGTGCAGTAGTTCATGCCTGTAATCCCAGCACTTTGGTAGGCAGAGGCAGGTGGATCTCTTGATTCCAGGAGTTTGAGACCAGGCTGGGCAACATAACAAGACCATGTCTCTATAAAAAATAATTAGCCAGATGTGATGGCACACGCCTGTCATCCCAGCTACTCAGGAGGCTGAGATGGGAGGATCGCTTGAGCCTGGGAGGCAGAGGCTGCAAGTGAGCTGTGATGTTGCCAATGCACTCTAGCCTGGGTGCCAAAAAAAAAAGAGGAAATTAACACTGGTACATTACTACCATGTAATCCTCATATCTCATTTAAGTTCACCCATTGTCCCAATGTTTGTTGTTTGTTTTTTGAGATAGGGTCTCACTCTGTCACTCAGGCTGGAGTGCAGTGGCAACCAGGGATCACTGCAGCCTTGACCTTCCAGGCTCAAGTGATCCTCTCACCACAACCTCCCAAGTAGCTTGGAATATAGATGTGCCACCACACCCAGCATTTTTGTTTTGTTTTGTTTTAATTTTTAAATTTTTTTTTTGTAGAGACTGGGTCTCACTATGTTGCCAGGGCTGATCTCAGACTCCTGGGTTCAAGCGATCCTCCCGCTTTGGCCTCCCAAAGTTCTGGGATTATAGGTGTGAGTCATTGCAGCTGGCCCAATCATGTTTTTATGGCAAAAATGTCCTGTCAAGTATCATGTGTTGGCTGGGCGCAGTGGCTCACACCTGTAATCCCAGCACTTTGGGAGGCCGAGGCAGGTGGATTACCTGAGGTCAGGAGTTTGAGACCAGCCTGGTCAACATGGTGAAACTCTGTCTCTACTAAAAATACAAAAATTAGCCAGGTGTGGTGGTGAGTGCCTGTAATCCCAGCCACTTGGAAGTCTGAGCCAGGAGAATCGCTTGAACCCAGGAGGTGGAGTTGCAGTGAGCCGAGATCATGCCACTACACTCCAGCCTAGGCAATAGAGTGAGACTCCATCTCAAAAAAAAAAAAAAAAAAAGAATCATGTGTTGCATTTAGCTCTCATAGCCCTTCTCCCTTGGAAGGCTACCTTGCTCAACCCCACCTCATGATTTTTGGATTGAATTGTTCAGGGAACGAAAAGGGGAGAAGAAGAAAGAAGAAAGAAGGCTGAAGAAAGAGGAGCTTAATTGTGTGATTGTCTCCCCTATTGATCATTTTCTCACTAAACTTATTTGGGGTTAACAATAAACAGTTTTGGGGTTAACAAATAGATTTATGTTTGTTTTGATCACTGCTTTATCTCCAACTCCTGAACACAGTAGACCCTCAGTAAGTATGGAACGAATGAATGAATGACAGGGCAAGGAATGGGCCTGAATTATCACTAATCTTGGAAGCCTAGCTCAGGGACTGGCTTCCAAGTTGTTTGTTACCAAACTCAAAGATGTTTGGTAATATTGGTTGAAATCAGCTAGCATAGAGTTTACACGTAACAGACTGTAAATGTTTTTTGGTTGAATGAAAATATGAAAAGTTAAATCACAGTTAAAGGTGACCAAGATAACAGTGGGTACAAGGAGCCAAGCATAGTGTTTTGTTTTGTTTTGTTTTGTTTTGTTTAGACATAGTCTTGCTCTGTCACCCACACTGGAGTGTAGTGGCACAATCTTGGCTCACTGTAATCTCCACCTCCCAGGTTCAAGCAATTCTCTGCCTCAGCCTCCTGAGTAGCTGGGATTACAGTCACCCGCCACCACACCCAGCTAATTTTTATATTTTTTAGAGACAGGGTTTTACCATGTTGCCCAGGCTGGTCTTGAACTCCTGACCCCGTGATCCACCCACCTGGACCTCCCAAAGTGCTGGGATTACAGGTGTGAGCCACTGCGCCCAGCCACAGTTTTATTTTTAAATGCCAATATTTACAACACAAAACTGAAAGTTACTTCCTTTACAATAGTTTAATTTTATGATAAAAATTTTGGATGTTGCCATAAAACATCAGAGAATTCATATCTTTTTCAAAATTCCTTTGAGAATGTATAAACAAGAAAGTTCAAAGACCACTGATCTTGATTTTCCTGTATTGGAACCCACTGGAGTCATTTCGTTGTCTCTATCATGCCTAATGTAACTTCTGGAAGTCCAAAGTTACATTATACATGATGACTAAGAGGCCGCAGATTAGCACCTTTGAATACAACCAGATGAATTAGTTTTGGATTAGCTAGCTTTTACTTGGAAAAACTGAAATCTTTAAGTGCCATAAGAACAGGTACCAGAACAGGTACATTTGGATGTTTGTAAAGTAGGTCCAGTGTATGGCATGAGGAATGGCCAGGCCTCTGCAGTGAGAGTTCAGGAGAACATCAGACCAGAAGCAGAAAGGATCCTGCCCAAATTTGCCAAGGCCAACCTGCCTGGATCCATCTTGAGACTCATCCAAGTGGGATTATAGCCAAACTGCAAGTCCAGTGGTACAAGGGCCCACCTGGGTGCAAGGTTCACAGAATGGGCCCCTGGAGGGCCAGGGTCGTGGGGCATGTGAAGACAAGGGAATCAACTCAAGTTTGAAATGAAAATCTTCTAAACTAATTTTCTCCATTCAAATAAAACATTAATTTCATTTAGTCTTGGGTGACTCTAAATGGAAATCTGAATAGCCATTTCTTCTTATTTGGTTCAAATTTTGTCCTTGTTATCCTTGTTTATATCCTTTACCATGAGAAACCCCAGATCACCAGGCCCCCGTCACCTCCCACCTGACCCTCTCAAGGCTCTCCACATCTCCTATTCTGAACTCTTCTGAAGACTCCCCAGTTTCTGAGGCTTTTCAACTGTGCCCTCTATCATCAGCAAAATCCTCTACATCCTCAACTACTTCTCTGAATATCTCCTTCACCTTCTTGTCCTAATGCCAACCTGACTCATCCCCGTTACACTGTTGTCCCTGCAGCCTTCCCAGCGCCCTCATACCACGGGACTGGAAGGTAGGAGAGGGCTCTTCTTGCTTATTTCAAGCTATTCTTCCTCCCACCTCTCTAATTCCTCCCCCTGCCCATTATCTTTTTTAAAAATCATCTCCTCTGATATTGTCACTCACCTTCGTCATTCCTCACCTACTCACTCACAGATCACTGTCTTATTTATCAAGGACTTTAGCTTTTGCTACTGGCATCTTCCCCAGCACCTCTGCTCTTCTAAGTCTTATTGTTTTTAATACACAAGCATATAATCTGTATGAAAGTCTGTCCTTGACTCTCTTCCAATGATCCTGCCTCCACATCCCTTAGCCATTCACTGCCATGGTCACCTCCCACCCTAGGTTTCATCAGTCCTCCATAGTCTCAATTTCATGGATCCCACTCAAATTACCACACTGTTGTGGTCACCCTGGAGAAGCCGGATGGGCTCCTCCACCTAAAATTTCATTTGGATGTTGAGACTGATGATGCTACACATGCACCAAGAGCGTGTAAAGAGGTTTGTTAACATACTGCAGCTTTCTGGGGAGAGCAGGGCAGGCTCCCAGACCAGTTAAAAAATGGCTTAAGAGAGCAAAGAAAGGAGACTATCTTAGGATTTCATGGTGGTTAAGGGGTAGGACCACAGTGAGGGTTCTCTCACAAGGGCTGGGTCTTGCATGGTTTGAACTTTCTGCTGGCATCAAAGGCATCTAGGCTTTCTTATGTTTGCACAGGGGAAAGAGGAGTGGTAGGACTTCAAAGTTGTCAGCACATATAAAAAATGGAGTCAGACTTACAAAATATCTATATATTTAGAGACGGTGTCTCACTCTGTTGCCCAGGTTAGAGTATATGGCACCATCGTGGCTTGCTACATCCTCCTGCCTCAGCCTACAGAGTAGCTGGGACTATAGGTGCACACCACCATGCTCAGCTAATTTTTAAATTTTTTGTAGAGATGGGGTCTTGTTATATTGCTAAGGCTGGTCTTGCACTCCTGTCCTCAAATGATCCTCCTGTCTCAGCCTCCCAAAGTGTGGCTTTACAGACATGAGACGCTATGCGCAACCTCAGACTATTATATACCTCCTATCTTTCCAGATCATTCTCTCTTTTCCCTAGACTCCTACAATCCCTCAACCCCAGAAGGACTTGCAATTCATTGATCCTACCACCTTTTAACTGTCTTTAACCTCTCCATATCCAATCTTCCCTCTTCATTCATCTTAAATTCCATGGTGAATCATAATCACACCCTTGCTTATATCCTCAACTTCCTTGCTCTCTTCTCCTTGCTCTTATTCCTTTGGTAAAATATGATTAAACAGAATTCCCAGCCTACTCTGGATCTGCTTCCCAGGAGCTAATTATCGCTAGAGAAAGAAGCACAATCATACTAACTTGTCTCACTTAAATTCATGACCATAAACTGAAGTGGGCCTTACATGACACTCAACAAGCACACAATTTTTTTCTAGTCCACTGTCTTCTCATTCTCCTAGATGACATTTCACACCTTCTCTTCCCTTCTCACATAATCTTTCCCACCTCCTCCCAGCTGATAGCATTACTTTCTACATCTCTAAGAAAATTGAAGCAATCAGAAGAGAACTCCCAAAGATTTCTATTACCATGCTTACCCATCTGCCTGCCTGTTTCCATAGATGAACAGTCTGTACTGCTGTCTACAAATGATCCTTCCGCCATGTGTTAGTTTTCAGACCCTTTTTCCCTTCCTTCTCAAGGACACCACTGCAGCACTTCTCACTTCTTGTTTCGACATGAATTTCCTTTCCTTCTGGATCATTCCCATTAAAAACAAGTATTTCTCCCCCCACCATATTTTTTTTAAAGAAATAGTCTGTCACCCAGGATGGAGTGCACTGAGGCGGTCATAGCTCACTGCAGCCTTGATCTCCTGTGCTCAGTCTCTCCCCATTTTTTCCCAGTCTTCTTTTGACTCTACTTCTACCACCAGTTACTGTCCCAGATTTGGGCTCCACTTTGTAGGAGAACTTCTCAAAAGAATTGTTTGTATTAGCCATCTCCAGTTTCTCTCCTCTTGTTTTTTTTTCTTAAACCCACTCCAATCAAATTTTTCCTCTATTGCTCCACTGAAGGGTTATCAATAGCCTCCATGTCACTAAATCCAAAGTCAATTCTCAGCACTCATTTGCATAGGAGCACTCCTGCCTACCGGATCCAGGAGCTTCAGGGCACCTCACTCAGGTCTCACACTTCACTGGCTGCTCCTTTTCAGTGTCCTTGGCTGGTTTCATCCACTACCCTGCCTTAAAGCTGCATTGGTCCCCAGGACTCCATCCACGGTTCTATTTACACTCACGTCTTTGGTGATCTTAGGCAGTCTCATGGCTTAAAACACCATCTAAATGCTGATATCTCTCATATACCTCTAGCTTGGACCACTATCCTTAATCCTAGCCTCGCTCATATATACAACTTTCTAATCAAGATCACTTCAATTTCTAATAGATACCTTAAAACGTAACATGTCCAGAACTGAACTCCTTTTTTGCCTCAAAATTCCTCTACTTGTAGTCTTCCCCATCTCCCTTGCTGTTTCCCCCATAACCTTTATTAGCATTCTTACCTTATTTGATTTTATTGATTACATTTATTACTTATTGCCCCTCTCTCTAATACCCACAAGAGCAAGGATTTGTGTCTGTTTTGTTCATTCGTTGAACAAACAACTTGAATAGTGCCTGAGTACTCATAAATCTTTATTAAGCGAATGAATGAAACCACTAGGATCCATCCTTACCTTATTCAGAAATTAACGTCTCTTAACCCAAACAAAATCAACGAAAAATTGGTTTATCTGAAAGCACTAAAATAAGACCAAGTAGCTGTAGTCCCAGCAATACAGGAGATGGCTTCAGCTCAGGAGTTTGAGTCCAGCCTAGGCAACATGGTAAGACCACTCTCAAAAACAGAAAGAATCACCACCATAAAAAAAAAATCACCGAGGTTTAAATCCTGTGTATTTGGGTTGAGGGAAGGCGCAGACGTGAAGGTACTCTTCAGAAACAAGGCACGTGAACAAGGCTTACGTAAAAACCAAGTGAGAATGAGTAATGGTTTGCTTTTGGGGAAACCACTTCTCAGAGCAATAGACCTGAATGAGCTCTAACTCGCCACCTAAACTTTGTTATCATCACGTGAAAACATGGTAGGTGGGGTAAAAAGAAGCCAAAAAAACAAACAAAAAAAAAACAAAAAAAAAACTTCTTCCATTACAAGTCACTTGGATCAACAGCTGTTCTCCCACTAGGGTGGCTCTTTTTTTTTTCCTTATTTGGAACTCATTGTCAAAAGAAAGACACCACACCCTGTGTTATGCAGCCTTGACTAAGTAGCAGGCCACGTCCAGGCTCCCTGCCTTCAGGACTGTATTTAATTCGGTGCGTTTTTGTTTGTTTGTTTTTTTCTTTTGAAATCAATGTTCCTGGTTGGGGCCAGGAAAACTCTGAAGCAGTCTTAAAAACAATACAAACCAAAAGAGTCGGAATTTTTTTAAAGTACATTTTTTGAAAAGTTGAAGGCCGTTGGAGGCGAACTGGAGGAGGACAGAGGGGCACTGAGTTCGGCAGCGGGGCGCTTGTCCGCGTTCGGCGCGGAGCCCAGTCCTGGGGCGATGCCCCGGTCTGCGTCTCCAGCAGCTGCAGACACCCCCATCCCCCGACCGCCACCAAGAGCGAGGGAGGACTAGCTGGTCCCCAGGGAAGGAGTCCCAAGCTTCCCTTGAATTTCGAAACAACCCATCCAGATACGTCTTGACTCCAGGAGCAGAGTCCTTGGGGAGCGTCGGTGCTGCCGGGGCGGGGTGGCGGGACGCGCAGCCGGGCGCAGCGCGGTGAGCCGGAAGCCCGAGCAGGCTGCGAGGCCAGCGCGGTCCAGGGGTCGCCGCACCAGCCTGCGAGGCGCACGCCCCAATCCGCGCGGAGCGTGCGACACCCCAGCTCCCGCAGCACCCCCTCCCGCCTCCGCGCGCCTCCCCTTTAAGCTCCAGGCGCAGTCGATTTGTGTCGGCGGAGGCGAGGTGTGACTCCCCTTTATGGCGGAGTCGGCGGCAGGCGCTCTGACAGCCGCGGCTGCCGGGCGAACAGGGCAGGAGGCCGGGCCTCGGGCCGCCAGCCGCAGTTACTGCAGCTGGGCCAGGGGGAGCGCGGCGCGCGCCGCGGCGGGGGCGGGGGAGTGGGCGGGCCCGGCCCGGCAGGGGGCGGGGAGGCGGGGGGAGGCAGGGAGCCCGGCCGCCAGCGCTCGGGTCCGCCTCTGACTGCAGCGCGGTGGGGCGATGTGTGATTACCATGGCGAGGAGTCTCTGTCCGGGGGCCTGGCTGAGGAAACCCTATTACCTCCAGGTAGGCCGGCGGCCGCCCCACCACCCGCTGCGGGAGCACCCGGCCGCGCGCCCTGCCGCGCCGCGCGGGACTTGCCCGCTCCCCTCCTCCCTCTCTGGGTCTGCGCCCGCCCGAACCCCGCTGCCCTCTGCCGTCCGGCACCTGGCGGCGCGCCCTCCCCAGCCTCCTCGGTGGCGCTGCCGACGCCCCCCACCGCGGCCCTCGCGCCTCCCGCGCCGCGGCCAGCCCGGGTCCAGGGCCCGGGTCCAGGGCCCGGGTCGTCCCGCCTGGGTTCGCCCTCGCACACTGAGAGCCCCGAGATGTGACCCGGGTACGAGCCCCGCGCCCCGGGTGCTGCCCGCAGCCCTGCGCCCTTCCAGGCGGAGCTCGACGGGCCGCCTTCTCCCTGGTGGTTTCGGGGCTTTCCCCCTTCCCCCGTGCGCCCCTGCAGGTCGGCTGCTCTTGACTCCGTGTCTTGGGTCTTAAGTCGGTGGTAGAAAAGGTGGTGTAGCATTCCTCTGTATCTTAGAAAATTATGACAATTTGTCACACCAGTGTTTCCCCAGACCCCAAAAAGCAGCGCCGAGCCTCTTGGTTGGGTCTTTCCATCACACCCAGGATTTAAATGGGAGGTGGAGATCGGTAAGCCTGAACCAGGCGGCTGGGTGTTTGCTTTTTTAAAGGAAAGGGGTTGGTGGCTGGTCAGCGGATCCCAAATACCCCAGCAATGCAAACGTAATTCTCAGTCACGTCGTGTGTCCTGTTCGCGTGTTAATTTTTCATGATTTCCCGTTCCACCCTCTGTTCCGCTGCCAGTCTGTGCCTTGGAACCCTACTACTGCCTAAGTGTACTGTTTGGTCACCAGGGGGACCTAGTAGACACCGCGAGTAGCTGAGCGCAAATCCATCACTCCGATGGAAAAACAACTACAAATCAATGTCTTGCGTGGGTCAGCAGTGTTAGCCAACACTGCATTCAGAGGACAGTATTCCTTTACCACTTACATCACAAGGTCTAAAGGTATTGGTAGATGATTTGGGGTCAGCTGGTGCTTTTATAAATTAAGAAAAAAGTTGAGAAGATAACCATCATGGGGCAAGTAAATATTACATTTTTGTTTGAAAATTGTATGTGTGAGTTATTACCCTGAAATGAGTGATGTACTGCAAATTGGAAGCATGATTTGACAACTCATGATATTAAGCGACTACGAATAAAACTGAGTCTTTGTAGCAAGCACCACCAATAGTAATAGTAATTGTGCCCTTGAGTAACACGATCATAACCCCAACTAGAATTCAGCCCAGGCCAGGTACCTCTTTATAATCCTTTGTAACACCTCACACCAGTGTTGAAAAAATATCTTACCTGCCAGGCACGGTGGCTCATACCTGTAATCCCAGCACTTGGGAGGCTGAGGTGGGCAAACTGCTTCAGCTCAGGAGTTTGAGACCAGCCTGGGCAACATTGTGAAACCCTGTCTCTACTAAAAATACAAAAAAAAAAAAAAAAAATAGTTGGGTGGGATGGAGGGTGCTTGTGGTCTCAGCTACTCCGAGAGGCTGAAGTGGGATTATGGCTTGAGCCGGGGAGCAGAGATTGCAGTCAGCCGAGATCAGCCACTGCACTCCAGCTTGGGCAACAGGGTGAGACCCTATCTCTTAAAACAACAACAACAACAAAAAGTATTTTACTATGGAAATTTTTATATATTCAGAAAACAGAAAAGAATAGTGAAATGTTATGTGCCCATCACCCGTCCTCAACAGCCAGTATTTTGTTTCATTTCCCCTCCCCCACCCCTTCCAACCAAAGTATTCATTCATCCATTCGTTCGGTCGTTCGTTCATTCATTTATTTTTGAAACCGGGGTCTTCCTCTGTTGGGCAGGCTGGAGTGCAGTGGTGCCATCTGGGCTCACTGCAGCCTCGACTTTCCGGGCTCAGGTAATCCTTTCACCTCAGCCTCTTGAGTAGCTGGGACTATAGGCGCATACCACCATGCCCAGCTAATTTTTGTACTTTTTGTAGACACGGGGTTTCATCATGTTGCCATGGCTAGTCTCAAACTCCTGGGCTCAAGCAAGCCTCCTGCCTTGACCTCCCAAAGTGCTGAGATTACAGGCATAAACCACCAAGCCTAGCTGAACCAAAGTATTTTAAAGCAAGTCTCAGCCATCACATCATTTAATCTAAGTACCGCAGAGTGCATTTCTAATAGATAAGGTTATTTTTAGACGTAATCATAATACCATTATCATGCCTAACAAAGTTAATAACAATTTATTTTTCCCACCCTGAGATATGCATCAACCTGAGATTACCGACTAAATTTGATTTGCCATAGAGTGGGTTTACTGTGATTTGAATGAGTCTTTCCGCAAAAACAAAACAAAAAACCCTCCTCTTATCAGCTCGTTCATGCCAGAAATCCTTCTTATGAAGGAAACTAGTTTTCATTTCATGTGGTGGAAGAATGTCTTAGAATACAGATGTCTGGTTTAAGTAACTTTTCCTGTGAATGAATGTATTATTTTAATTTAAAGTGAGGGTGTAATTATTCAGCAGATATAAGAGGTCTTGTTCTGTTTTGGGGTAGGGAAAGGGTGTAGAGTACGGGAAGGATTTTGATTTATTTCAAAGATAGAGGGAAGACATGAAGGGCCAGGAAGAGGAGAGAAAGGTTACAGAGACCAGCTTTGTATACTTACAGTTTTGCTTTTTGTCTTTAACTGAATGGGGTCACAAACCAGTTATGTCCTGAGGTGTTCAGGCCTTAAGAGTTGCAAGTTCCCTTTTTTCTATAGTTTACAGGAGAAAACTTTTAAGCAGTCATCTTACTTGTAAGGGAACTTCATTCTCAGTATTTTTATTAATCCAGATATCACTGTGGCATTTGGTAACACTTTTGGAGAACTGTAGCATTATGCAATTTATGATATATTTTCAGCCATAATAGGCATTCATGGGCTAATACAGGCACCTGATCACTGTTCATAGCTTTGTTTATATAGCAAAGGAGATTTTACTGCCTGTGAAAAAACGAACTTGTGTGGTATATGCGTACAACAGTATATTATTCAGCAATAAAGTGAAAAGTTCTGATATGTACTGTAACATGGATGAACCTTAAAAGCTTTAAATACATGAAAGAAACCAGTCACAAAAGATCATGTATTATTTCATTCATATGAGATGTCCAGAATGAGCAAATCTATAAAGACAAAAAAATAGATTAGTGATTGCCTAGCGGGAAATGGGGAGTAACTACTGATGGATACGAGGTATTCTTGAGGGGAATGGAAATGTTCTAAAATTGATTGTGGTGATTGTTGCACAAGTCTGTGAATATACCAAAACGTACTGAACTTTAAATGAATAAATTGTAGGATATGTGAATTATTTATATATCTCCATAAAACTGTTAAAAAAGAAAAATAAATGAACTGAGTTTATCATGAAAGTGGTCCTTCTCTCTACCTTTTGCTGCAAATTCCACCAAGGCCAGCTTTTTGGTGCAGGAAGCACTTATTCCAGGGGAGCGGGGCAGGCACGCTGTTAGTGTGTGCCGCCCCTCTGTGGACTAGGAAGACTTGTGACCTTCCTGGAATAGTCAACAGACATTTACCTGAGCAACAAGCTTCTCATGGCAAGGCATCTTGCCCAGAGCAAGATAATTTACAGTGCCATGCTTTCCAGATATTTTGTTGAAACAGTACTTGGGAAATAATACTTCCTGGACTGGCTAAATGATGCAGCATGTCGCGCAGAGTAGAATCCTGCCTCTGAGATCAGAAACTGTGGGTGTGTTAACTGCCTAAACCATTTTTAGGCAGTATTTTTCTTCCATGTCCCATTATGGTATATACTACTTGTGGCCTGCTTGGGTGTGGTAACCCAGAATGACACCTGCATTTGTCTGTATTTAGCAATGTGTTTTCTACAAACTAGGATTCTACTTTGTTGAGGGTTTGCTCTCATAGTCTGAGTGAAGCTGATAACACAGCCACCCTGTAATTTGTTGGCTTTGGTTTAAAATGGCATCTTCCTTCTCACTGTCATTAAGTCCTGAAAGAATGAAAGTTAAGACAATTCAGCATGGTTCTCTGTACTTAGATTATACACATTTTCCATTCCAGTCATTCTGCCTGTCTATTCTGTTGCATATGAAAAGTTGGTACAGTTCTAATGGAATTTGAAGTCCCATATACTTGAGTCCTTGGAAGATTTTCAAGCCCTTCTGCTTGTAAAGGGCTTAAACTTTTTGAAGTATCCTCTTGAAAATGACTGCCCTAGCAATTTCAGTATGTGTTCAGTAGGATTGTCATGAGTGAACAGATAGATGGCATGTTCTAACTAGGGTGTTGGCACTTGTGATACCTAGCATTTTGGCTCATATTAGTACAATTTTTCAAACATGACTGCTGTGGATGGTTTGGTTCTTTATGAGTTAATGTGGATATTTTGTGGGATTTAGTACCAGACTGATACAGATTAACTGGTAATAGTAATAATGTTGCCGAATACTGTAGTAAGAGTAATATGGCTTTTTGCCTATTTTCACTCTCCAGGACTATTTTAAATCTAAGGATAATTAGAGCCTATTGTTGTTCCCTATCCTCCATAGACTATACAGGGAGAAGATCTGTAGTTTGTGTAGTTCTCATTAACTTTATTGGACTTGCTGTTCAGAGATTAGCTTTTGCCTTTGCCTGAAACTTAATCTCCAGAACTATGATTAGTTTCCTGAGACTGGTATGTGTACAGAGAGCCATTTGATTTTACCATTAGTTGCTTTTGAACCTTTGTTAGAAGCTCAAAGAAATGGTGAATTCTCAGGCAGATTGCATCCTTAACACATTTCTTTCAGACTAAACCATACAATAAAAGTGTTTCTTCATTGTAGGCTTCTCAGTGCCTCAGATTTTTGTTTTTGTTTTTAAGTTAAAGACTAAATTTTTTAGAGCCATTTAAGTTCACAGCAAAATTGAGAGGAATGCAGAGATTTCCCATTTACCCCTTGTCCGGACACATGCATAGCCTCCCTCCTTTTCTTTTCTTTTCTTCTTCCTTTTCTTCTTTTCTTTTCTCTTGATACAGAGTCTCCCTTTGTCACCCAGGCTGGAGTGCAGTGGCACAATCATGGCGCACTGCAGCCTCTATCTCCCATGTTCAAGTGATCCTACTGTCTCAACTTCATGAGTAGCTACATGCTACCAAGCCCATGCCACCAAGCCCAGCTAATTTAATTTTCTTTTGTAGAGACAGTGGTCCCACTGCATTGCCCAGGCTAGTCTTGAGTTCTTGGGCTCAAGTGACCCTCCTGCCTTGGCCTCCCAAATGTGCTGGAATTATAGGAATGAACCACTATGCCTGGCCCCTCCTCTGTTTTCAACATTCCCTACCTAATGGTACGTGTTTTAGAGTTGATTAACCTACACAGACATATTATCACCTAAAGTCCATATTTTACATTAGGGGTTATTCTTTGTGTTGTACATTCAGTGGGTTTGGATAAATGTATAATGACATGTATCCATCGTTATAGTATGGAAAGGAGTTTCACTGCCTTAAAAATCGGTGCTCAGCTTATTCATCCTTCTATCCCCATTGAGCCCCCAACAACCACTGGTCTTTATTGTCTGCATAGCTTTGCCTTTTTCTAAAATGTCATCTAGTGGGAACCATATAGTGTTAGGTAGCCTTTTCAAGTAGGTTTCTTTCACTTAGTAATATGCATTTAAGTCTCCTCTGTGTCTTTTCATGGCTTAATAGCTCATTTCTTTTTAATAGTGAATAATATTTCATTGTCTGAATGTACCACAGTTTATTTATCCATTTACCTACTGAAGGGCATCTTAATTGCTTCCAATATTTGGCAATTATGAATAAGGTTGCTACATAAACATCTGTGTGCAGGTTTTTTTGTGGAGTGCCCCAGTTTTTCATCTTGATGGATCATAGTATTATTTTGTATTCTCCATAAAAGTTTTCTTTTCTTTTTTTTTAGCAGTTAGGTACATTTTAATGTTTTTATTTTTAAAAGTTGTTTCTAAAAGCAATACTGTATCATTCTGTTAAATACCATCATTTTACATTGCCTGATTGAAGAGGTAAGGTGTTGTCGGCCAGGCACAGAAGCTCATGCTTGTAATCCCAGCACTGTGGGAGCCTGAGGTGGGTGGATTACTTGAGGTCAGGAGTTTGAGACCAGCCTAGCCAACATGGTGAAACCCGGTCTCTAAAAATACAAAAATTAGCCTGGCCTGGTGGCGCGTGCCTGTAGTCCCAACTACTTGGGAGGCTGAGGTGGGAGAATCACTTGAACCCTGGAATAGGAGGTTGCAGTGAGCCAAGATCACGCCACTGCACTTGAGCCTGGATGGCAGACTGAGACTCTGCCTCAAAAAAAAAAAAAGTTAAGAAAGAAAGAAAAGGTAAAGTGTTAATATTTTTAACATATAGATTTCTTTTTCTTTACTTTTTTTTTTTTTTTTGAGGCAGGGTCTTGGCTCTGTTGCCCAAGCTGGTCTCAAACTCCTGGGTTCAAGGAGATCTTCCCACCTTGGACTTTCAGAGTGCTAGGATTACACATGAGAGCTACTATGCCTGGCCATATCCATTTTTAAATGTTCAAATAATTTTCCTTTAAAACCCTTTAATCTATGAAGTATGAGAGTTTAGAAAACCAGGATACTAATATTTTGGGTTATTAAAACATGCACAGAAAACTATGTGCATGTTTTAATAACCCAAAATATTAGTAAATGAATTTGTCTTTGAAAATAAGTAATTCCTTTTGTTGTTGTTGACTGGGTATTTAATGAAATTAAATAATAATAATTTTTTTTTTTGAGACAGAGTCTTGCTCTGTTGTCCAGGCTGGAGTGCAGTGGCACAGTCTCGGCTCACTGCAGCCTCCACCTCCTGGGTTCAAGTCATTCTTCTGCCTCAGCCTCCTGAGTAGCTGGGACTACAGGCATGTGCCACCATGCCTGGCTAATTTTTGTATTTTTAGTAGAGATGGGGTTTCACCACGTTGGCCAGGATGGTCTTGATCTCCCGACCTCACAATCCGCCCACTCCTTCTCTCAAAGTGCTGGGATTATAGGCATAAGCCATCATGCCTGGCCATAGTTATATTTTTTAAGTGTGATCATGAAATGATGGGTTTTTTTGTTCCTTTTTTTTTTTAATTGTGGTCAAAAGCACATAAAATTTGCTGTCTTAACCATTTTTAAATGTATAGTAGAATAGTAAGTATTTTATGCACTTTGTGCAGCAACAAAGATCTGTGTAGAGAGATCTAGAGAGCTGTGCAGCAGCTCTCTAGAACTTCTTCATCCTGCAAAGTCAAAACTCTACCCATTGAACAACTCCTCATTTCTTCCTCCCCCTAGCCTTTGGTGACCACATTCTGCTTTCTGTTTCCATTAGACTGCTTTAGATACCTCATATTAGTGGAATCACACAGTGTTTGTCTTTTTGTGACTGCCTTATTTCACTTAACATAATGTCACCCATGTACAGTATGACAGGATTTCCTTCTTTTTTTAAGGTGATAGTATTCCATTGTATCTATGTTCCACATTTCCTTTATCCGTTCATCAGTCAGTGAACATTTAGGTTACTTCCACCTCTTGGCTGTTGTGATAGTACTGCAATGAACATGGGAGTGCAAATATCTTTTATATTCCCACCAATAATGCACAAGAGTTCCAATTTTTCCACATCCCCGTCAGCACTTTTTTTTTCTTGTTTGTTTGTTTGTTTTAAGAGTGACCGTTCTCACAGGTGTGAGTTGATACCTCGTAGTTTTCACTTTCCGGATGATTAGTGGTGTTGAACATCTTTTCATATGCTTGTTGGCCATTTGTATATCTTCTTTGGAGAAAGTTACTTCTTGATTTGTTGTTTCAGATTGATGTTTATTCAACAGGGTTATGGATTATTGTGAACAGAGTTCCCTTTTCTTTCTTAAGAACAGGGTAAACAGGTTTGAAGATATTCTCCCAAGAGAGATTTTTTTTTTTTCCACCTGGGTGCAGGTGGGCTAAGACGGAAAAGGGCGTTAGCTGAGAGATTTTTAATGTATTAACAACATTCTGAATTAGTACATCCATTTCAGATGTAACATAATGTCAGAGCCACAGACTATTAGATCTTAGAGTAGTGCCACAAGTTTACTTCCTCTCCCCCATTATTTGAAAATTGGGACTTCTTATATCTTTTAAAATGGTGATCAGGCTGCTATCCTATATACCCTTCATTGAATCCTGGATATTTTTTTAAAAAGCCATAAAGGTATTTTTTGAGATAATAGGGAAATTTGAAAATGGACTATATAATAGATGGTAGTATTGTATCAATGTTAACATGTACTGTATGGGATAGTGTTCTGGTTTTTAGAAAATTCAAACTGTAGTTTTTTTTTCAGACAAGGTGTTGCTCTATTGCCCAGGCTGGAGTGCAGTGGCACCATCATGGTTTACTGCAACCTAGCCTTCTGGGCTCAAGTGATCTCTTACCTCAGCCTCCCAAATAGCTGGGACCACAGGCATGTGCCACCACACCTGGCTAGTTTTTGCATTTTCTGTAGAGATCTGGTTTCACCATGTTGCCCAGGCTGGTCTCAAACTCCTGGGCTCACCTTGGCCTCCCCAAATCCTGGGATTACAGGCATGAGCCACCATGCCCAGCCAAAACTAAAGTGTTTAGGGTAAAAAGTATCATAATGTCTTTAACTTACTTACAAATGGTTCAGGGAAAATTTTTGTATATACATAAAACTTTTTTTTTTTTTTTTTAAGATGGAATCTCGCACTGTCTCCTGGGCTGGAGTGCAGTAGCTCGATCTCGGCTCACTACAACCTCTGCCTCCCGGGTTCAAGTGATTCTCTTGCCTCAGCCTCCCAAGTAGCTGGGATTACAGGCGCCCACCACCATGCCCAGCTAATTTTTTTGTATTTTTAGTAGAGACGGTGTTTCACCTTGTTGGCCAGGCTGATCTCAAACTCCTGACCTCATGATCTGCCCGCCTCAGCCTCCCAAAGTGCTGGGATTATAGGCGTGAGCCACCGTGCCCGGCCTACAGACATTTTTACAAGCAGGGTTTCTTAATCTCAGTATTATTGACATTTTGGGCTGGATAATTGTGTGGGACTTTGCGTTGTAGGATGTTTAGCAACATCTGTAGGCTCTACCTATTAGACATCAGTAGCATTCCCCCCGTAGTGGCTATCAGATAAGTCTCCAGACTGTTTTTTTTTTTTTAAGAGTGGCCATTCTCACAGGCGTGAATTGATATCTCATTGTAGTTTTGATTTCATTTTCTTGATGATTAGTTGTCCTCTGGGGGGCAAACTCATCCGCAGTTTAGAATGCGTGATACAGAGAAGGAAAAAGAAGAAGGAGGCGGGACAATATTTAGGTACATTTAGGAGGAGGGAGAAAGCAAGGAAATTAGAACAATGTTAGCAATTGATAAATATAGGTATAGGGTATAAGAGTATGCATTGTATTAATCTTTTAAATTTTCTGTAGGCTTAAACATTTTCAAAGTGAAGTTGGGGAAAATAAATTAGACTGGATTGTATACTAATTGAGTATGACTGGAAATGTATGAACTCTGTTCAAAGTTACATCTCTTAATAGAAAAATGAGATTTGACAGGGTACATTTGAAGTCAGTAATTAAAGAAAGTGTATTAGTTTTCCAGTGCTCCTGTAACAAATTACCACAAATTTAGTAACTTAAAACAACACCCATTTATTTGTACCCTGATCTCAGAGTTTTGTTAACTCAGAAGTCATGACACAGTGTGACTCAGCTGTTTCTCTGATCCAAGTTTCACAAGGTTGAAATCAGTGTCACCAGGGCTGAGTTTCTTTCTAGAGCTCTGGGAATCATGTGGCTTCCAGATTCCTTCAGGTTATCAGAATTCAGTTACATGTAGTTGCAGGACTGAGTCTCCATTTCCTTGCTGGCTGTTGGCTGGGGATTGTTCTCAGCCTTCAGAGGCCACATGCATTTCATGGTTCATGGCTCCCTTTCTCCATCTTCAAAGCTAGCAACCGTGGGTGGGGTCCTTTGTTTCACATCTCTCTGCCTTCCTCTTGTGCCTCATCTCACTAACTCCTCAGCCTTCCTTTTCTGCTCTCAAGAGCTCATATGATTACATTGGATCCACTCAGATAATCCAAGATAATTTCTATTTTAAAGTCATCTGATTAGTAACCTTAATTCCACTTACAAAGTCCCTCCTTGATAGCAGTACTTAGATTAGTATTTGAAATAACCAGAGGTTGGGAATGTTGGTGGATATCTGTAGAATTCTGCCTCCACAGGAACATATAATTGAATTCTAAAGGTAAAAGAAAGTAATTATTTCTTAAAATACTATGTTTTTTTTTTCTATTAGTATTAGGTTTAAAGGTGGTACCAAAGAAGAGATTTCTATAAGAGAGCTATGACTATATTAATCTTTCTTGCAATAACTATGAAAGGAGTCTTGGGTATTTATTAAAGGAAGGAAAGTGGAAATACTTACTAACAATTACATTTGGAAAAGCTTATTTTTACCATAAACACTATTCCTTTTTGTTTGTTTGTTTGCTTGTTTGAGACAGGGTCTCCCTCTGTTTCCTAGACTGGCATGCAGTGGCACAGTCATAGCTCACTGCAGCGTTGTTCAGGGCTCAAGCAGCTATTCCTCCTGCCTCCCAAATAACTTTTGAATGCATCATCTCATCCTCATTCTTCTGCTGATACTGTAATTCACATCTTCCTTTTGTCTAATTAGGCCCATTGTGATAGCCCAGTCTACCCCTTTCAGATCTATCCTCCACATTGCTTCCAAAGTAATTTGTTCAGGTCTCCCTTCCTGCTGGTAAAATCCTTCAGTAGCTTCCCATTGCCTTTAGGAGACTATGCAGAGTTCTGAGCACCTCTCTTCATTTCTTGCCCCTTACTATATTGCTGTTTCATTCCTGCCACTACCACCCTATGCACCATTTGCTCTAGCAATCCAGAAAAACTTCCTGTTTCCCAGACAACATGCTCTCTCATGTGTCAGCGTATCTACCCTGCCTTTCTTCTTTGCCTTAGAATGTCCTTTCCCCATTTGCTCTACATACCTATGCATCTGGTTTGTCTTTTTTTCACTTGTCCTTTAAGTCTCAACTCAAAGAGGAAGTGACCTTTCAGCAATCCCTCCTTAACACTCCACATTATTAGTGTACCTCTTCTGTGCCCCAGACTGTGAGTGCATGATACCTGGCATGCTCTTCTCTTAAGCACTTGGAAGACTGAAATATTGTCAGTGGTTTCCATATTCTTCCATCCCAGACTGTGATCTCTTTGAGAGCTAAAATGTCAGTTTTCTCTCTGTCTTTTATGCCTAGGGCAGAGCAGATGATCAAAAAAATATTTGTTGAATGAATGAATCAGCATATATACTTGTAAAGATACAGAGTTTTATAGAACTGATTACATAAACTAATTCCTTATCTGAAAGAGTGTGTACACAGTAAGTGAAATAGTATAGATGAGCTTATGATACAGACTATGTTTCTCTTTCCACTTCTTCCTGTCCCCAGCTTTACTCTCTAAAGGTACCCCCTCTTTAACCATTTATATTTTTGGATTTCCTGGTGACTATGCCTCTAACTTCTATAGCTATGCCTCTAAAGGAAACGGTACACATCCTGGGAAGTACATAAGATGCTTAATTCGAGTACTGAAAGAAATTATTGCCTGGTGCAGTGGCTCATGCCTGTAATCTCAGCATTTTGGGAGGCTGAGGCGGGCAAATCACCTGAGGTCAGGAGTTCAAGAACAGCCTCACCAACATGGAGAAACCCCGTCTCTACTAAAAATACAAAATTAGCCGGGCATGGTAGCATATGCCTCTAATCCCAGCTACTTGAGAGGCTGAGGCAGGAGAAATGCTTGTACCTAGGAGGTAGAGGTTGTGATGAGCCAAGATTGCACCATTGCACTCCAGCCTGGGCAACAAGAGTGAAACTCCGTCTCAAAAAAAAAAAAAGAAAGAAAGAAATTATTTGAAATTTTATTTATTGTATACATTTTTTGGAATGCCTATTAACTTTATTAAGTTTTTTAAGTTCCCTGAATGCTTCTTGGAGCAAGGTGAAGTTCTAATTTTGTGGATGGGGGTGGGAGGGTAGAGAAGTGGGTAAGCAGAATGGTCAAATCATTGGTTATTTATTTGTATGCTGCTTTTAAAAAATAAAGTTAACTAATCCCAGCACTTTGGGAGGCGAAAGTAGGTGGATCACTTGAGGTCAGGAGTTTGAGACCAGCCTGGCCAATATGGTGAAATCCTGTCTTTACTAAAAATACAAAAAATTAGCTGGGCATATTGGTGAGTGCCTGTAATCCCAGCTACTTGGGAGGCTGAGGCAGGAGAATCGCTTGAACCCTGGAGGCAGAGGTTGCAGTGAGCCGAGATTGCGCCACTGCATTCCAGTCTGGGCAACAAGAATGAAACTCCACCTCAGAAAAAAAGATGAAGTTAACTACCTTTTAGTTGGCTGTGGTGGCTCATGTCTGTAATCCCAGCACTTTGGGAGGCCAAAGCAAGAGGATCACTTGAGCCCAAGAGTTCCCTGTCTCTATTTTTTAAAGAAAAAAAAAAAAGGAAGTTAATTACCTGTTTAAAAAAGTTTCTAAAATTACTTTTAGTTGATACATAATTATACGTATTTATGGGATACAATGTGATATTTCCATACATGTTCCATTCCTGCCACCTCCACCTCATGCACCATTTGCTCTAGCAATCCTGAGAAACTTCCAGTTTCCCAGACAACATGCTCTCTGTTGTGTGTCAGTGTGTCTACACTGTCTTTCCTCTTTGCCTTGAAATGTCCTTCCCACTTTCTGTGAGCTACACTTTTACTTTTATGCTGCCAAAATTGATACTATTTATATCTTTTCCTATTGTACAAACGAGTCTCCATGTAAGTATAATGATCAAATCAGGACAATTAGCATATCTATCCCCTTAAACTTTTATCATTTCTTTAAATTGGGAACATACAAAATCCTCTCCTACCTATTTGAAAATATACAGTAAATTATTATTAACTAGAGTCACCCTACAGTGGTGTAGGATACTAGAACTTATTCCTCCTATCTAGCTGCACTTTTGTGTCTGTTAACCAATCTTTGGCTATTCCTCTCTCCCCTGGTACCTTTCCCTACCTCTGGTAACCACTATTCTACTTTCTATTTCTATGAGATCAACTTTTTTAGTTTCCATATATGATTGAAAACATGTGGTATTTATCTTCCTGTGCCTGGCTTGTTTCACTTAACATACTGTCCTACAGGCTCTTCTGTGTTGCAGTGAAAGACAAGACTTCATTGTTTTCTGTGGCTGAATAGTATTCCATTACTTCGATTGATTTCATATCTCGGCTATTGTGAATCATGCTACAGTAAACGGGGAAGTACAGATGTCTCTCCATACTGATTTCCTTTCCTTTGGGTAAATATCCAGTAGTGGGATTGCTTGATTATATGGTAATTCTATTATTTCCCATAATGGCTGTACTAATTTACATTCCCACTAACAGTGTTTAAGAGTTCCCTTTTCTCTGCATCTTTGCCAGTATTTGTTATTTCTTGTCTTTTTTGGTAATAGCCGTTCTAACTGGGGCAAGATGATATCTCATTGTGGTTTTGATTTGCATTCTGATGATTAATGAGATTGAGCATTTTTTCTTATCCTTGTTTTGGCCACTTGTATGACTTCTTTTGAGAAAGGTCTATTCAGATCATTTGCCCAGCCAGGTTAAATGCTTTTTAAAAATATCTTAAAATGTTTATTTTAATATAAGAATAACTGATGATTTTCTATATTTGATTTATTATAAGTATTTCCCCATCTTGAAAATTCATTCAAAATACATACTTTAAACTTTTATTTTTGTGTAATTTACAATATACATATAATAGATGAGTATAGTCGGCCGGGTATGGTAGCTCACGCCTGTAATCCCAGCACTTTGGGAGGCTGAGGCGGGTGGATCACGAGGTCAAGAGATTGAGACCATCCTAGTGAAACTTTGTCTCTACTAAAAATCCAAAAATTAGGTGGGCATGGTGGCACACGCCTGTAGTCCCAGCTACTCAGGAGGCTGAGGCAGGAAAAACGTTTGAACCAGGGAGGCGGAGGTTGCAGTAAGCCAAGATTGCGCCACTACACTCCAATCTGGTGACAGAGCGAGACTCCATCTCAAAAAAAAAAAAAAAAAAAAAGATGAGTATAGTCATAACTTTACACAGAATATAAATAAGTAAATATAATCATATTAGGGATTTGCGCTTATTACTATTTTCCTGAAAGGATTGTACTATCAAAAAACTTTGGAGACTACAGCTCTACATAATACACTTTTGTGTCTGTGGTTTTTTTTTTTTTTTTTTTTTTTTTGTAGAGTCAGGGTTTTGCCATGTTGCCCAGGCTGATGTCAAACTCCTGGGCTCAAGCAATCTGCCTGCCTCAGCCTACCAAAGTACTGGGACACAGGCATGAGCACCAGGCCCAGTCTACCTCTGTTTCTTGATTTATCAAGTTTATTTGCTAAGTTGGTGTTAAAACATGAATATTTAGTTTTCTCACATCGTTATTCCTCTTTAGTGTTTGATAGTTGTAATTTTAATTTAACTTCTTCTGTTGCATAACTTGGTAACCTCAGAAATAACAACTGTTTCTTATTTCATCCACTTTTGACAGTCTTTCTAGACTTTCCCCCTTTTAGAAGGGACATTAGAACATATGTTCCTTTTTCTACCTGTTTTTCCCTCTCTTCTACTTCCCACTTTCTGTCAGCTACTTTTACACTGCCAAAGTTGATAACATTTACATTTTTTTCCTGTTATACAACCAAGTGTCCACATAAGTTGAATCTTAAATATGAAAACTATAAATAATATTATATTATTATGATTTGTTAATTCTTCCATAAAGGAAAATCTCCCTTATAAACCTGAAACTCATTTTCTGCAGCTTATAATTATTTTCCTTTTGTTATAGGAAGCAAATAGAATTAACAGACCTCAACAATTGCCCCTTGTTATTTAGCACATTACTACAAGGATTTGTCCCTTCCCAGAAACTAGACCATATTTCTGCCAATAGAGAAAAGAACATGTGATGTTTATAAATTCCCTATTAAAAATTTCCTTGTATTTATAAATTATGCTTGCTTGTGTTTTGATGTTTCTATTAGAAAATAATAATTTAAAACCTAGCCTTTGAGATCCCTAATGAAGTAACAGAATTATGATTTGACATCACCATGGGCCACAGTTTCTCCCCTGAGTGGTCAATATGCAGTTGTTGTCTTTTGCAATAACTACCTGGTTATACTTAGCTGCAGAAAGTGGACATTTCTTCTGTCATATGCCCCCCAAATCCGAGTGACCTGAGCTTGTTCTGGAGTTCTGGACCATTCATTCAAATAATGAAAATGACTCTCACCTTCAGGGAGTTAATTGCAGGAAGGAACTAGGCATCATTTGATTCTGTGTTTATAGAAAATACAGGAGGATTGAGATACTTTGGGCCAGTCTTTCTCTTAGGATCCTGAAATTTATGTCTTGAGACCAAATATATCAAAGTTAGTTTTGGCCTAAGATGAAGGACATTTCTAATTTTAGTACCCCCTAAAATGTGATTCTATAAATATTATTTAGTGCAGAGCCAACTCTATGTTAGGACTACTTTTTCTTCTTCCTAGGGCCGGGGTAATGACCCTGGGCTCTCAAGATTTCAGCATTAATAGCAACTGGATCCTCTTTTCTCACACTTTATCAGTTCCTTATAATCAGGGTACATATAAGCTTGTTTCCTATTTGAAATGTAGCTTTTGAATGCTATTTGTTTTCTTCTTTCCTTTTAAAAAATTTTTGCAGGGAGTTTCTAATTGCCTTCTTTTTCTGGCACAATCTTCCTTTATCATAGCCTTATTTTTTCTGTACTCTCACTTATATTTCATATTCTGTGGTAGAATCCTCCTCCTTCTTTTTTTCTTCTTGCCAGAAACCTCCCTCCTCCATGCTTGTGTTCCCATGGTGACCAGATGCTTTTCTAAGCCTACTACACAACTGGCTTCCTAGGATTTCCCTGCATTCTTCTCATTGGTTGGTGTCACTGTTCTCAGGACCCTAAGTCTTTCCTTGTCCTAGTCTTCTCCTTCTTTAGAAAGGATATGTGGGAAGTAAACTTTTTGAGTGCTTTCATGTCTAAAACTGTCTTTGGCCAGGCACAGTGGCTCTATAATCCCAGGACTTTAGGAGGGTGAAGCAGGAGGATCAATTGAGCCTAGGAGTTTGAGCCAGCCTGTGGGGTTTTGCCATGTTCCCCAGGCTGGTCTCAAACTTCTGGGTTCAAGTGATTCTAATACAAAAATTAGCTGTGCTCCCAGCTACTCGGGAGGCTGAGGTGGAAGAATCCCTTGAACACGGGAGGCGGAGGCTGCAGTGAGCCATGATTGCACCATTGCACTCCAGCCTGGGTGACCCTGTCTCAGAAAAACAAAACAAAACAAAATAAAAGCTGCCTTTATTGTACCCTAGTACTTGTTTGTAGTTAGGCTGGGTGTAGAATTCTGGGCCAAAAATAATTTTCTTAGAAAATTTGGAGATGCAGCTGCTTTGTCTTTTGATATCCCCTGTTGCTGATAAGAAGCTAGTTTGATTATCAATCTTTTGTGGGTGACCTGTTTTTCCTGTTCAGGATCTCTGTTTTATACTTTTTATTTTGAAGTTTCCGGTGAAAACGTATAAATAGGGGTCTTTTATCAGTTATATGGTTACTCACTGAGCCCTTTAAATCTTAAGACTTGGGTCTTTTCTCAGCTCCGGGAAATTCTACTATTTGTTTAATAGTTTTTCCTTTCTGTTTTCTCTGTTTCTTCTTTCTAGGGCTCTTACTAGTCAAATGGTGTGCCTATTGGATTGGCTCTTGATGTCTTTTCTGGCTTCTCTATTATTTTTATCTTTTATTCATGTACTCTCGTTGAGTTTTTCAATTTTATTTTTCAGATCATTTGTTGATTGTCTTTCCTTTTTTTAAAATTTTTTTAAGGTAGTAAGTTTTTTAATCCACTTAACAAAAATACAAGAGCACAAATCCACCTTTATTTATTGACTTTTCATTAGTTTAAATCCTTGAGGGGTACAGCATCACTCGGATTCTGTGTCCAATAGCCTTAGCAGGAAGGTTGCTTCGGAATTTGGCACGAACCATGCCACTGTTTCCGTGGGCCCGAGTTACCTTTCCCCAGATAACTCTGATTTTGTTTGGTTTGCAGCCAGGAGTTACTGTGTTGTTCTTTGCTTTGTATACATAAGCACATCTCTTGCCCAAATAGAATTCTGTTTCATCTCGGACATAAACACCTTCAATTTTAAGAAGAGCTGTGTGCTCCCTTTGGTTCCAGAAACCCCACTTGTAGCCTGCAAAAATAGCCTTGGACCACACAGCCTTCCAGACATAACTCCTTTTAGAAGTTCTGTTCCCAGCAGGCCTCCACAGGAGCCAAGATGGCGGGCGATTTTCTTTCCTTTTCTAACCACTTTTTAAATTCTAAGAATCTTATATTTAATTTAAAATTTATTTGTTTCTTTTTTATGGTTTCCTGTTGATCGTTTATGTGGATGCACTATCTACTTCAGTATTTTGATTATAGCAGCTTTATTTTTTTAATGTTTTCTTATGCCCTATAATTGTCTTTATTTCTTTCAGAGATTTTATTTTCTGTGTTTATCTTAGCTCTCCTTTTTCATGCTGCTGGACTTTCTCATGTGCTTGGTGATTGTTGGTTGACTATTCATATTTCAGAAAGAAGGACCAGGTAACTGCTGTGGATTTCCTCTGCTCTTTTAAAAGTCTGTTTTCCCATTAGACCTATCACCTGAATGGATGACTGACTGAGCCCTGTGTGTAGCATGGGATGCCTTGGCTAGCCTGTTTGCTCTAGGTTGAGCCTGTGCTGGTCCCTCGTGCCAGTGGAGTACTTTACTCTGGTTGGACCGTACGTACCCATACTAGAAGCCTTGGCTTTCTGCAGCTTGTTTGTTCTTTCAGCTATCTGGTTTTTCGAGTGAGGGTTAATGCTAGGCTGCCTGTGATCTCTGTGGGGTATGGGAGGTGGATGGGGGTGCCAACCAGTGCAGTTCCAGGTACAGATCTTCAATTATTCCCACTGTCTTCAGCCTCACTTCTCACTCCTGCCCTCCCTTGTACCTGTTGGCTCATAGCCCAGAGCCATCAGGTATTCCAGCTGACAGATTGGCTCTTTAGATTCCCTCTAGCATTCCAAGAAGCAGTTTGGCTTCCAGCTCCTTTTAGGTTGCCTGGTAGGGTATTCTGGGCTGTGGCTTTCTCTGCCTGCCTCATCCATCAACACAATTCCATTTGCTTTTTGAAACTAGAAATGTGTTGGATCTTTTATCCACTGGTAAATCTCTTACTTTTCTTTCTTTCAGCTGTTAGAGGCTTATTGCTTTTTTTGCCTGCCTTTTCTGAGTGTGGTTTTGCAAGCTGTAAGTAGCAGACATACATCTTTAGTCTGCTGTCTTAAACTAAAAGCCGTGATGTGAATTTTAAACTGGAGCATCTGTTTTCTGAATGTTTACCTACCCTATTTATCTTCGTCGTTGCAGTGTCTGTTTAAGCATTATGTAATTAACTAATTAGCTGGGTGTAGTGGCTCACGCCTGTAATCTCAGCTATTCAGGAGCCTGAGGCAAGAGAATTGCTTGAACTGGGAGGTGGAGGTTGCAGTGAGCTGAGATCACGCCACTACACACCAGTGTGGGCAACAGTGTGAGACTCTGTCTCAACAATAAATAAATAAATAACATAACATAATTAATAAATTATTTCAATAAAATAAGGTGAGAAAATTAGAGTAAATAACTTGAGAGGGATAAAAATAAGATGGAACTTATTTTTCCCAGAAAATCTTGTATACAGCTTATTTTGATTAAAAAAAAAAGGAGAAGAAAAAACTACTGAAAGACTGGGGTCTTAAAATTGGAATGAATTTTGTGGCTGATTTCAATGGATTTTAAGTAAACAATATCATATTCACTTTACTCTTAATGCTGTTTATACTTTGGTTTTGATAATGCCTTTGTCCTATAAAAGATCTTTATATTAATGTAATGAATTGCTTAAACATTTCACCAGCTTTTAAATAGCAATTTGGTAAAATAGACTCATGAGATAATTTATTCCCCTAGGACAGAGACGGGATAAACAAGCCTTTTTAGTCTGTGATAGCAGAATGGTTTGGTGAATTTAAAAGCCTTAATGATTATGCTTTAAGCAACAACTTAATTCGCCTCTGTCTGATTCTTAGTTTTCGAGTTCTTCCTTTCATAAACTGTGTCATGTTGCTATTTTGCTGTTCATCATTTTGCTGTTTCTCTTTTCCTCATCAAAAAGTATTTACTGCTCATGTCCATATATTCCCTGTGCTGGTGTTGATGCTAGGGACAGTAGTGTGGGCTGTAGATGCACATTGGCTTTTTTTTTTTTTTTTTTTTTTTTTTATATGGAGTATCGCTCTGTCGCCCAGGCTGGAGTGCAATGGCATGATCTCAGTCACTGCAACCTCCACCTCCCAGGTTCAAGTGATTCTCCTGCCTCAGCCTCCTGAGTAGCTGGGATTACAGGTGTGTACCACCCACACCCAGCTTTTATTTGTAAACTTGATTTCACTTTTCGAATATGGATAGTGGATAAGGGAATCAACTTCTAGATTTTTGAATTTTCAATGTAGTTTTTCCTAACATTGCTCTGCCTGAGAATGTGTTTGGAATGAAGGTTCATGCTCTGTTTTCCCACCTTCTCTTGCATAGTTGTCCTTTCCCACTTTTAGAAAGGAAAGACACACTGCTCATCCATTTCAGATCTCACAAAGATCCATTGCCCTGGATGTAAAAACTACCAAGGCACTAAACAAAGGGCAATTGAAAATGTGATGTCTGTGTTAAGATGGTGAATGATGAGAAACACTGCCTCAGGGAATGACTAGATAACAGTATTTTAAAATACTAGTTTACAATATTTTGCTCTCAACAAAACTGAAAGAAGGCGTTATTGACTTGTCTGTTAAGTAACTAGTAGGTCGGTAGGTATATTTTTGACGATAGATTACTGTTATTTTTGTCACATAACTCAAAAGATTTCCAAGAATGGAGAGATAATTGCTATAACAAGACTTCCATTTTTATCTTTTCATTTATGTGAAAAAGGTTTCTCACCACTTAAAGTTATAAAAACAAAAAATAGGGATAATTCTATTTTTTAATAGCTGAGTCCTATTTCATTCTGGCAAGAAATAATAGTGCATGTTCTTAGACTTGACACCGAAAGCATGGTCCATAAAAGAAAAATTGATAACTTTGAGCTCATCAAAATTAAAATCTTTTTCTCTGCTAAATGCCCTGTTAAAAAGTTGAAAAGACCAGCCACAAACTGGGAGAAAATATTTGCAAACCATATATCTCACAAAGGACTAGTATCTGGAATATATAAAGGACTCTCAAAACTCAGTTTGAAAAAATAATCCAGTTAGAAAGTGGGACAAAGACACACATAGACTTTTTACCAAAGATATATAGATGGCAAGTAAACATAAATGAAAAAGACATTCAAGTTTATTAGCCATCAGGGAATTGCACATTAAAACCATAATGAGATATCATGGTTTAAAATTAAAAATAGTGGCAACATGAAATGCTGGCAAGGACGCAGAGCAACTGGATCATTCATACATTGATGTACCATGATACAGCCATGGAAAGAAGTTTGCAACTCTTTAAACTTCTGGTGAAAAATTGTAGATGTCAACTTCAAAAATATGCAAGGGGGTATATAGTTGTCAAATGCTTTGTGGGATCTACAAACAAAAATGCTAGAGTTTAAAAACATAATACTTCTGTTGCTGAAGGGGCTACGTTCCAAAAGAATGCTTTTTAAGAAATCAAAATCTTAAATATCACAGGTAGTTGCAATATTAAAGAACTTGGCATTTGTCTTACTGGATTATAGTATAAAGGAATTTCAGTCATTTGATAAATACAATTTTTTTTTTTTTTTTTTTTTTTAAGACAGAGTCTCACTCTGTTACCTAGGCTGGAGTACAGTGATGTGATATCAGCTCACTGCAACCTTCAGCCTCCTGGGTTCAAGCAATTCTCCTGCCTCAGCCCCCTGAGTAGCTGGGATTATAGGTGTGGGCCATCACCTGGCTGATTTTTGTATTTTTTGTTAGAAACAGGATTTTGCCATGTTGGCCAGGCTGGTCTTGAATTCCTGACCTTAAGTGATCTTCCCGCCTTGGCCTCCCAAAGTGCTGGGATTATAAGCAGGAGCCACTGCTCTCGGCCCTGATAAATGTAAATTTTCTATGATCAATTTTTAGTTGACAGAGAAGAATGTGGAGGAAAGGGGTATCATTGGGTGATAGGGGCATTTGGGAAGGTGGGGAAGCAGACGGTTAAGTTTTGAAGGCTACAAATAGCAGAAAATGAGGTATTTTAGTCTTGCTAAAGCATTACTTCACATGATTTAGGAATGTTTTGGTTAATTTTTAAAAATACTGCTGACTGCTGTGTTAAGAAATTTGTATCTCTGAAGATTAATTAACCTAAAATAGATCCTGTTAAATCAGACTAATGTAAAAATGGCCTATGGCTGGATCTACCAACTGAATGTAAAAGTCATTCAGTTATATAGACTTTCCTACCCAGAGGTGATGGAAATTAACTGTACAAAATGATAGTATTTGGTTATAAATGTCTTATGTAGCAAGTATTTTTATTCAAGTAATTTTGAATTTAAAGAAAAATGGAAGGCCGGGTGCGGTGGCTCATGTTTGTAATCCCAGCACTTTGGGAGGCTGAGACTGGCAGGTCACCTGAGGTCAGGAGTTCGAGAGTAGTGTGGCCAATATGGTGAAACCCCATTTCTGCTAAAAATACAAAAAATTAGCCAGGCATAGTGGCACATGCCTGTAATCCCAGCTACTCATGGAGGCTGAGGCAGGGAAATCACTTAAACCTGGGGGACAGAAGTTACAGTGAGTCGAGATCACACCACTGCTTCCAGCCTGGGAGACAGAGCAAGACTCCATCTCAAAAAAAAAGAAAGAAAGAAAAGTGGAAAGAATTTTTACATTATCCAACTTAAAGATGAATAATATGCTTTAGCATGAGATTTCAAGTTGTGATTTGACTTGTTTCAAGCTTCTTTGTCCTTGTGAGCCTTGTATTTTCATTTACCAGTGAGATGATGATCGATAGGACAGTTTTTTTTCCTTACCTCCCTAATCACAATTCTGGGAGAATTAATTCACTGTTGAAGGATGAATGCTTTAGCTTGCTCATAAAATGATATTTCCAAAAATTATAGATTTATAAATTTTTGGATAACTTTCCAAAAACACCTTATGACTTTCTATGTTAGACTCTTGCCTATGTTAAGAATTTTTTGAAGTCAAATTAGTGAAATGGCTAATTTCTTCTTTCAAATTGATTACCTGTCTGTCTTTGGTACGTGTTTATGAGTTGCCTTAGAGGAATCCACTTTTTTTTTTTTTAGACAAGGTCTCGTTCTGTCGCCCAGGCTGGAGGGCAGTGGTATGATCACGACTCACTGCAGCTTTGACCTCCCTGGGCTTAGGTGATTCTCCCACCTCAGCCTCCTCCCAAGTAGCTGGGACTACAGGTGCGCACCACCATGCCTGGCCAATTTATGTATGTATTGTAGAGACAAGGTTTCACCATGTTGCCCAGGCTGCAGTTACATTTTTATTTGAGGGGACGGGCCTAGATAGAATAACACAATGGAGATATAATAGATATTATGTATATTTATTAAAGAGAGCCATATGTAGTTTTTCCCCCCGAATCTGTAAATATTAATAAATATATATGTAGATGGGATACCTTTCAAAGAAGCCTTACAGCAGGTGAATATAGCTTAAAGTCAAACACTGAGCCTCCACTCTGAAAGTTGTGGCGATTCTAACATCAGCAGCAAGCTGCTTCATCTGTAGGTGTGTTGTCAGGGGTGCAAGTGGAAATATCTGTAGTTCACAATTTAAGATTATGACTTTGTGTTTCTGGCCAACATGCTGAAACCTCATCTCTACCAAAAATACAAAAATTAGCTGGACATGGTGGTGCACGCCTGTAATCCCAGCTACTTGGGAGACTGAGCCAGGAGAATCGCTTAGAACCTGGGAGGCAGAGGTTGCAGTGAACCAAGATCATGCCACTGCACTCCAGCCTGGGTGGCAGAGTGAGACTTCAAAACAAAACAAAACAAAAAACCTCTAACATACATATCAAGTATATAGTTCTATAATATTGGTAAATATATTTTCCCTCTATTATTAAGGATGACATTTAAATTTTAAAAATGACTTTGATAGTGAGTGGTTCAAAAATAAACTTTGGGTTGGGCACGGTGGCTTATATCTGTAATTGCAATACTTTGCAGGGCCAGGGCAGGAGGATTGCTTGAATCCAGGAGTTCAAGACCAGCTGGGCAACACTGGGAGACCCTGACTCTATAAAAAATAAAATATTAGCTAGGTGGTCCCAACCACTCAGAGAATTGCTTGAGCCTGGGAGGTCGAGGCTACAGTGAGCCATGATTGCAGCACTGCGCTCCAGCCTGGACAACAGAGTGAAACCCAGTCTCAGTTGACCAATCAATAAACAAACAAACAAACTTTGAAATTCTTTTTATGAAGGATGCTGTGATTATACAACAAAATCTCAGGCCAGGTCAAGTCAATAGTCAGTCATATTTTTCCACCAACCTAAACTTTTATTAAAGCTTTATTAGCATCCATATTAAATAATACATACATGTCAGTAAAACTTTAGGAAAAAAATAATATGCCCTAGAAGAAGATTTAAAGAAATGCAGGTAGATACCTGTACACAGTTAAGAACCTGCTCATTAATCCTTATTTTTAACAAAATTGCATAGTGTATCCATGGTTCTTCCACTATGGCCTAAAGAAAACACTCATCCTAAATTGTTCGTTCATTTGAGACCAGTCTGCTGAGAACTCTGTCCAATTTTCCATTTAGCCAGTTGTTAAAAGCAGTCAAACACTTTTATTACAGGCCTTTTGGTGGCATGGGCTCTCTATTATTATGCCTGGCTTTCATTCCACAACAGTCCAGCCCCTCTATGGGTCTTTATAAAAAAGAGGTGGAAAGAAATGTTCTGTTCAGACATGGCCTTCTAAAGTGACTAAAAAGCTAAAGAAGATGATCATCACTCCAGACTGCACAGCCCCCAGTATAGCAATGAGGCAGTATAAAGTGGTAAAGAACAAGAGTTTGGAAGTCAGACAAACCAGGATTCAGATCCTGACTCTGCTACATATGTGCTGACTGATCTTAGACAATGTACTTAACCTAAATCTCTATAAAGTTATAAAAATTATTTCATAGAATTATGAAAATTAATATGTGATATACTTTGTGTATAGTTCATAACAGTAAGTGGGGAGAGAAAGGGAAATCATTCATTTTTAATGCCCTTTAAATTTTTTAAATCAGAAAGGAACAAATTTGTTCTGCCAGACTATTACTAGGTTCCTAATTCTGTGAAGCTGTGACCTGGGGTAAAGGTTAATCTGTAGTTAGCTTAAAACCAGTTTCATTACTAGCTGTTATAGTATACTTTGGTACTTATCCAAAGGTGTGGGTGCTGGCTTTTTATGTGAAAGGCCAGAACCTTAACATGAAGTAGCAAGAAAAAGTAGTTCTTAACTTTTCATTAAAGTATAATATGAATATTGAAATGTACATTTATGCTCAAGAACCACCACTTTACCTGCAGTTTCTGCACCCCTCATTTCTTACCCTGTCATTTCCATCTCCTGACTTCTAATGGAAGTCTAGTTTTGCCTGATTTTGTTTTTGATATAAGTGGACTCATACCTTTGGGGTCTGGCTTCTGTTGCTCAGCATTATGTTTGTGAGATCCTTCCTTATTGTCACGTGCAGTTATATATCCTTCGTTTTCATTACTGTCTAGTATTCCATGTGTGAACATACGTCAGTTATTCATTCTACTCTTTTTTGTTTTTAGAGACAGTCTTGCTCTGTAGCCCAGGCTGAAGTGCAGTGGCATGATCATAGCTGACTGTAACCTCAAACTCCTGGGCTCAAGTGATCCTTCCACCTCAGCCTCTCAAGTAGCTGGGACTACAGGTGCACGTTCACCACGCCTGCCTAATTCTTTTATTTTTTTTGTAGGGACAAGATCTTACCATGTTGTCTAGGCTGGTCTCAGACTCTTGGGCTTAAGTGATCCTCCTGCCTTGACCTTCCAAAGTGCTGGGATTATAGGCATGAGCCACTGTGCCTGGCCCTCTCCAGTTTTTAGGTATTGCAGATATTGAAGCTATGGATATTCTAGTACCTGTCTTTTGGTGAACATACATAAGCATTTCTATTGGAATGGAATGGCTGGGTCATAGATATGCCTGTGTTCTGTTTTCTATGATATAAATTGCTTATATTTATGATGTAAAATATGATGTTTTGAAATATGTATACATTGTGGAATTGCTAAATTGAACTATTAATAATTAACATATGCATTACCTCACATTTTTTTTGGTAGTGATAACACTTAATATCTACTTTCTTAGCAATTTTCAAATATGTGATACATTGTCTTTAATTGTAACCACAGTGTTATATGATAGATCTCCTGAACTTATTCCTTCTGTCTAATTGAAATTTGGTATCCTTTGCCCAACATCTCCCTATATGTTCAGTTTTTTTTAATGCCCATCTTTATTTTATTTTATTTTTAGAGATGTGGTCTTGCCATGTCATACATGGTAGAATAAGAAAAAAAAGATGCCAATTTTTTAAAGGCCTTAATATCACATTCACCAAGGTGAAGTCTTCATGACCTAATCACCTCCTAAAGGCCCTACCTCTTAATACTGTTGCATTGGAGATTAAGTTGCAACTTGAATTTTGGAGGGAACACCAACATTCAAACCATAGCAAGTAGTGTATGAGACTTCCAGTTGCTCCACATACTCCTTGATACTTAATATTTCACATCTTCATTTTAGATTTCTGATGGGTGTAGAGTGATACCACGTTGTGGTGTTTGTTTTTGAGATTGAGTCTTACTCTGTCGCCCAAACTGGAGTGCAGTGATGCAATCTTGGCTCACTGCAACCTCCGACTCTTGGGTTCAAGCGGTTCTCTTGCCTCAGCCTCCTGAATAGCTAGGATTATAGGCACCGACCACTACACTTGGGTAATTTTTGTGTTTTTAGTAGAGATGGGGTTTCACCATGTTGGCCAGGCTGGTTTCAAACCTCTGACCTCAAGTGATCTGTCCACTTCTGCCTCCCAAAGTGCTGGTATTATAGATGTGAGCCACCAGGCTCAGCCTGCTACCGTGTTGCAATTTTAATTTGCATCTCCTTGATAACGAATGAAGTTGGGCATCTTTTTCAGGTTTATTTTCCATTTGGATATCCTGTTTTATGAAGTCATACAAGTTCAGGTATTTTGTTCATATTTCTATTGGTGTTCTGAATTTTTTTTATCTACTCATGGGAATTCTCTGTGCAATCTATGTAAGCCCTTTTTCAGATATATTATTGCTGTATTTTCTACTGCTGTTGTCATTTTGTTCTAATATTGTGTTTTGGTGAACAGAAATTCTTAATATAATGAAGTTTATAATTTTTTCTTTTATGATTAGAGTTTTTGTGTCCAGTTTAAGAAGACATAAATACTTTAAATATTCAAAGGTCACAAAAATATTCCATTGTTTTTCTCTGAAAGTGTTATTCTCCTATCTTTTACATTTAGAACTGCAGTCAGTCAGGAACTGGTTTTTGTTTGTGGTGTAATTAGAGTTAAAGATATATGTATTTTTTCCAATTAGATATTCAAATGACCTGATACTGAGATTTTTTTTTTTAAGTAGCATTGCCAAAAAAAGCAACTTTGGCAATAGTTGGGTCATTCAGCACTAGAATGAATTCCAATCCTAGCCCAAAAGGAGGCTGAAAGATTATGTCAGGGCTTTTTTCTTTCCTGATTCACCATTTAGTCTGTAACAAATAAAGCATGATGGGATTTCTGTTGTGATTCCCACAAGCTGAAAGTCACATCTGCTAAAGTCAGGTAGAAGTGTATCATGCAATATCTGTTAAGCAATACTTGCAAAGTATGTGCTAGGAAGAAGTTGGAGTGGTTGGAGAAAGGTATAGATCTGACAATATCCAGTTTTGGACTTTACACGAAAGGTTTAAAAAAATTAAGATTAATAATAATAATGCCTTACATTTATAGAAAAGCTTATAAGGTACTTTAATTTACACTATTTCATTTTGATCCTTATGCTAACTAGCATTGTATGGTTTTCTTTCTTTCTTTCTTTTTTTGAGATGAACTTTCACTCTTGTTGCCCAGGCTGGAGTGCAGTGACGTGATCTTGGCTCACTGCAACCTCCACCTCCTGGGTTCAAGCGTCTCTCCTGCCTCAGGCTCCCAGGTAGCTGGGATTAAAGGCGTCTGCCACCATGCCTAGCTAATTTGTTTTGTATTTTTTTTAGAAGAGACGAGGTTTCACCATGTTGGCCAGGTTGGTCTCTAATTCCTCACCTCAGTTGATCCACCCACCTCAGCCTCCCAAAGTGTTGGGATTATAGGCATGAGATACCGCCCTGGCCTGTAAGGTTTTCAAGACAGTCGTTATTGTCCCAGTTTAACAGAAGAGAAAAAAAAAACTATTCAGATCAGTTAATTAGCTTTATAAATAAATTTGGTAAAACTTATAACCCAGTAGTCTTATTGCCCTGATCTAACCATCTTTACCAGACTGTTCTAGGCAAACTGACCGGAGAAACAGAGCCTCAAAATATGATTTATTCTGTCGATGGGATCTAAAATGTCAGTATTTAATCAAAACAAAATATTGTAGGTCTAACAAATGAGCTGGAGTTTGGAGGAGTTTTGGTTAATAGAGCTTGATAATCTCACACTCATCATCAATTGGATTAGCTCTTCTTTTGTTTTGTTTTGTTTTTGAAATGGAGTCTTGCTCTGTTGCTCAGGCTGAAGTGCAGTGATGACATCTTTGCTCACTGAAATTTCTGCCTTCTGGGTTCAAGCGATTCTCCTGCCTCAGCCTCCCGAGTAGCTGGGACTACAGGCACACACCACCATGCCCGGCTAATTTTTTTTGTATTTTTTAGTAGAGACAGGGCTTCACCATGTTGGCCAGGTTATTCTTGAACTCCTGACCTCAAGTGATCTGCCCACCTCAGCCTCCCAAAGTACTGGGATTACAGACATGAACCACCATGCCTGGCCTTGGATTAGCTCTTTATGATTCCTTAAATCTCTTTTTCTAGTACCTTACAAATTAATTTTTCTATTTTATGTCTGTTAAGAGACAAAGGACTTAAGTGCAATTAAATTGGACATAAAAACTGGTAAGAATTTATTAAATAGTAAAACTCAGAGATCATCATACTTGCATGATCTTGTTCAATTGTAAACTCTTGGTAGCTGGTACAGGGACTGTGTTTATACTTTTTGGTTTTCCACAAAGTAAATGAACAGTGAATTGCATGTAAGGATATCTATATCTTTGTGAACTCACAATTGTCTCAAGTAGTAGAAAAGCAAAGTAAAAGTTGTTTTTATTGATGGTAGATTTCCCCCGCAAAGATCTAAATGACCTATGTATTAAACAGGTTCAAACTTAATCGTCCAGGACCATGTATAACAGCACTCAGTAAAGCAAAACATAAAGGGGTCTGGATGTCTGATACTGCCGTGTGGTACTTGCTATGGAGGATCTGGCAGAACTGGACTAAAACAGCTTCTCTGAGCTTCTTTTATGTTCTCCTTCTGTTTCTTCTTCAGAAAAACTATACTTAGGTTTTCAAAGCCATCTATTTAGTTAAATGAATGCAGAAAGATGTGATCCAGATTTCCATAACTTCAACTGTGTGCTGCATTTTTCTGACATTGTTTTTCTTGCTGACTCTATGCAGAGCCAAAACTACAGCTTTTTTATAGTAGAGATGTGTTTCCTGCGAGGTTTTTTGTTGTTGTTGTTGCTGTTGTTGTTGTTCTTTTGTCCCTTTTTTTTTTTTTAGATGAGGTCTCTCTCTGTTGTCCAGGCTGGAATGCAGTGGTGTGATCATAGCTCATTGCAGCCTTGAACTCTTGGGCTCAGGTGATCAATCCTCCCACCTCAGCCACCTGAGTAGCTGTTTCAGCCTGGCTAATTTTTATCTTCGTATTTTTTGTAGAGACAGGGTCTCACTTTATTGCCTAGGCTAGTCGTGAACTCCTGATCCTCCCATCTCAGCCTCCCAAAGTGCTGGGATTATAAGCATGAGCCACCATGCCCAGCCATTTCCTGTGTTTTCATGTCTTTAGTTAATTAGGTATAGAACAGTGTGAGGTTTTTTTTTGCTCAATTATTTAAACACGTTATAATAAGGATAAAATAAGGATAAGATAGCAATCCCATCCTTGAGTTGTCTGGAACTGTATTTTAAGTGATAAAACTAATTTCAGTGATCCTGATTGACCCTGCTCATTTTAAAGATAAGGATGAAACATGCTCAGGTCACACAGCTAGTCGGTAGCAGGAATAGGACCTAAATCCTGGTCTTGTGACCCTGATTCCCATACCCCTCTCAGCTTTTAAATATATTGAGCTGTAATTTTTAAAGAATCTCCCCAAGTTTAAAGATTCAGAATTTATTAATTGTGTTTTAATAGTTTTAAACCATTTTTAATCTCATTTTACTTTGGTGACTCTGGAACTTAAAATACATAGTCCTTTAAAAAAAACTGTTATATTAATATATAACATCTCACAAAATAAATGTATATTGCAATTTCTAGCAAAATACTGAACAGGAAAGCCTATCTATGACTGTCAAGTTATGAGATGGAGTTTAAGACATGAGCAACATGTTCTTTTTAGTAGTATGTAGAGAGTAGTGTTGCTCAATAGAGAGGTGGAAATATTGAACTGGGAGTCTCAAGACCTGTGTTTCATTCTGTCACCGACTAGCTCTACGATTTTGGGCAAATGACCCACCTTCTCTGGGCTTCAGTTTGCTTGTCTGATACATAAAGGAATAGAGCTAGAATTATAACTGTCTCTTCAGTAAATGACTCTCACTATTGCTGAATGTGAGAAGTCAGGCAGAGCACATTTGTTGTCAGAAGTCTTTGGACATGAAAATGATCTGTGCCTAATATTCTTCATCTTGACACTACTAAGTAACCACAGGCCAGCCAGCCAGCCAGCAATCAATCTCCATCTGTAGATCATCCACTGTTGTCCATGTATAGCAGTCTGGAAAAAGGCCAGGTTTTATATTTGCCAGGAACACTCTTGGCAAATCTGTATCCCTAGAGATGTCTGTTTAATTTTGTGGTGCAGAGCACGGTTTAGTGAAAAAGAAGAAGAATGCTGAGCTATTTGATTCTGAATGCTTTCAGAGATAGATCATTTTCATTTGTTTCCATACTATTTGTGTTTCAAGATGTTTTGAACCAAAATAAGATGGAAAGAAGAAGGTGAAAGACCTTCCAGTATATGCTGACTCAGGAAATACCTTTGAACTATGCAAGTATGTGTGTTTCTACAAATAGAAAACTTCTGATATATGTATATAATAGTAAATATCTTGCCAGATTTATCATTTTAGCTTTTTTCATGCATAACTTTTTAATTTTAAACTAGTCTCCTAGATTTAAACTGTTAAGAAAAAACCCTTTTCTTTTATGAAAAATTGGCATATTCTACTAGTTATTTCAAAACTATACCATTATCTTACCTTCTGGAAATCCATATAAAAATATTTGAATTTGAATAAATTCTCCACTTTTAAAAATTCATTTGTAGGGTAAAGATCTCGGTTACTATCTGGATTTAAAATTCATTTGTTCAAGAAAATTTATTTTGTGACCAAAAGTTATATGCTGAAAATTAAATACCTGAATTTCTTAAACCATAGAAATAGATCAGTTGAGGTTGCATTTAGTTAAAATGCCTTTGTGTGTCACCACTGACCTTCATTCTTCATTATCTTAATTTTTTCAGTCTTTCAAACCTTTAACGTCTTTTCCTCCTGACTTCCATATCCATTTGTTGACAAATCCTAGGAAGTTTACTTTCATAATGTCTCTCAAATTTCACCCTTTATCGTTACTGCTGTTGGCCCATCCTAATCCAGAAGGGGCTAGATTGCTGCAACAACTTCCTAACTAATCTCCCTTTCCTCAGTATTCCCTTTAAAAGTCTTAAGCTAACATTCAGATTAATCTTCTTTAAACATCAGATTTATCAGACTGTATATCTGTTTAGAAATCCTTTTTTTTGAGACAGAGTCTCGCTCTGTCACCCAGGCTGGAGTGTAATGGCATGATCTCAGTTCACTGCAACCTCAGCCTCCTGAGTAGCTGGGATTACAGGCACCCGCCACCATGCCCAGCTAATTTTTGTATTTTTAGATAGACGGGGTTTCACCATGTTGGCCAGGCTGGTCTTGAACTCCTGACCTCATGATCCACCCGCCCTGGCCTCCCAAAGTGCTGGGATTACAGGTGTAAGCCACTGTGCCCGGCCTAGTAATCTTAAAACTTCTTCATTTAAGTCTCAATACTGTCAAGCATTTAAAGCCCTTTATGTATGGTCTGTTCTTTTCCATCCAACTGAATTAATTCAGCAAATAGTGTTGCAAGCAGTGATGTGAGGCACTGTGCAAAGGTAAAGATAAATCAAATCTAGCTTCTTGCAGATATATAATGTCAGCATTCATGTCAACACATCCAGGACTTTTTTTTTCTTTTTAGAAACTTGTTCTACTTCATTCCATTCGACTTAAATTATTCTTGCTTAAGTTATCGATTATCTCCTTATTGTCACATCAGGCAGTTTTCTTTTGTTTTTCAGAAATAGGGTCTTGCCATATTGCCCAGGATGGTCTCAAACTGTGGCCTCAAGCAATCTTCCTGTCTTGGCCTCCCAAAGTGTTGAGATTACAGATGGGAACCACCATGCCGGACAGTTTTCAATATTAATTGCACTTTACTTTGTTATGGCATTATATACTATTGATCATGGCTGTCTCCCTGATACTTTTTCCTTCCGTAGTTTTTAGGTATAGAAACTATTCACCTTTCGATTTCTTCTTAGAACTTCTCAAAGAAATAAAGTTTTAGTTTTGTTGATTTTTATTTTAAGTTATTTTCTGTTTTATTAGTTTCTATCTTTATGATTCCTTTCCTTCTACTTCTTAGGTTTTGGGGTTTTTTTGTTTGTCTTTCTCTGCTTTTTCTTCTTGACGTGTATGTGTAGCTCTTTCATATTTTTAAAAAATATACTTTATGTTTTAGAGCAATTTAAAATTTATGGCAAAATTAAGCAAAGCATTGTCATTATACCCTTCTGCCCCACACATGTACAGCCTTCCCCACTATCAGCATCTCTCACCAGAGTGGTACATATGTAACAGTTGACAAACCTGCATTGACAGATCATTATCACCTGAAGTCCGTAGTTTACATTAGGGTTTACTCTTGATGTACATTCTTTGGGTTTTGACAAGTGTATAATGGTATGTATCCACCATTATACCATCAAACAGAGTAGTTTCACTGCCCTAAAAATCCTTGGTGCTCCACCTGTTCATCCCTCCAACCCCTAGCAACCACTGATGTTTTTACTATTGCCTTTTTTAGAATATTATATAGTTGGAATTCCACAGTATGTATTAGCCTTTTCAGATTGGCTTCCTTCACTAAGGACTACACGTTTAATCAGGTAGGCTATGTCTGACAAATAATTTTTTTAAATCTTAAAATGACTACATAAGGAATACACATTTAAGATTTCTTTATATCTTTTCATGGCTTGATGGTTTTCTTTCTCTTTTTTGCATTTTATACTTTAATAAAATGATAAACACTGTTATAGGTAAAAGATAATTCAGAACATTTAGTTGGATAATTTTTTTTAATTTTTAAATTTCTTTTGAGACAGTCTCACTCTGTCACCCAGGCTGGAGTACAGTGGTGTGATCTCAGCTCACTGCAACCTCTACCTCCCAGGTTCAAGCGATTCTCCTGCCTCAGAACTACAGGCATGTGCCACCACACCCAGCTAATTTTTGTATTTTTAGTAGAGATGGGGTTTCACCATGTTGGCCAGACTGGTCTCAAACTCCTGACCTCAAGTGATCTGCCTGCCTCGGTCTCCCAAAGTGCTGGGATTACAGGTGTGAGCCACTGTGCCCAGCCTACTTGGATAATATTTTAAGATATACATATTTGTGAGCTCCTAGATTCTTTACCACCATGATATATTTTAGTCTATCTAATCAGAGTCTTCTGGAATTCCAAAAGTTTTATCAGTTTTATTTTCTTCAAACCCAAATTTTCTTTTGGCCCAAGATTTTATTGCAAATATGTCATCAGTCCATCTGTTAGCAACTACTTTATTTGCTTGAGGTATTTCTTCAACAACTTGTGGGTCACATTATTTGCATTTTTCAACTTCTGGCTTTAGCTGTTCCCTTTGATCCCAAAGTGAAGAATGCTCTTTGGCTAGCATGGTTCACTCTGTCATCTCATGTTGGCCAATTTTAGCTTTTTTGATGCTTTTCTGTAAGTTTGCATACTTTTGGCTTCCCTGAAACAACTGAGATTTTAGAACCTCCAATTTACATGTCCTTGCATGAAGAATTTTACTTGGAAAAGCCTGATAATAATTAGAAGATCCAGTCCTCTCATAGTCAACCATATCATTATCAACTAAATTTTAAAGGACTTTTTTCTTTTACTGACACATTAGTAATGCCTTTCTCTTTAGGAGCAGTCTTCTCCATGTCTTTTTTTTTTTTTTTTAGAGATGGGGTCTTGAGGCCAGATTTATCTTGAACTCCTGACCTCAAGCAGTCCTCCTGCATCAACCTTCTAAAGTTCTACGATTACAATCATGAGCCACTGTGCCTAGCCTTCTCCATGTCTTTTAATTGAAATACATCTTTTTTAAAAAAAATGTTTCCATCATGCAGGCTCTCTTTTCTTCTGCACTCAGTCCCTTTTTCTTTGATATGGTGTGGGCAACAGGCCTTCCAATGGTGGGGTCTGCACATGGGGTGACAGGCCAGCTCATTTCTTTTTATTACAAAATAATGGTCCATTGTCTGATGTACCACAGTTTATATATCATCCACCTACTGATATATATCTTGGTTATTTCCAGGTTTTGCCAGTTATATGAGAACTTTATACTTGTTGTTCAGTTTTTCTGTAAACCAAAAAATTGCTCTAAAGAATAATTCTATTAATTTCAAAAAATAAGGAAAGAGAATCTGTCTCTCCATTCATTCAACAAATATTTGTCAAGTATGTAATATGTGCCAAACAAAGAATGAAGTACTAGAAGTAATCAATTATGTAAGACATATTTCTTTCAGGAGTGTAGTCTAGTGGGAAAAATAAGTCAACAAGTAGAGTGATAGTTGCATGTCAGAAGCGTGTATAGTGTGTTACAAGACCCCAGGAAGGGATCATCTTAGTCTTGGTTGGTATAGGGGAGGGAGTGACAGAAAAGACTTTTAAGAAGGCTTGTTTAGTTAGAGGCTTCTAGAATGAGTATCAGTTGACTAAATAAAAAGTCGTGTGTGAGGCCATGCGCACCTTGAGGAGATAATATTGTATATAGAGTAAACAGTATCAGAGAAGGCATAGAAAGAAGAAACAGCATGGCATGAACAGAGAATTACAAATAGTTCTTTCCTTGGCAAAAGAAAAGATTGCATTTGGGGGTATTCAGGTTATGAAACTAAGAGAGTAAATAGTACCATGAAGGGCCCTGTATGTTAAATAAATTAGAATTGATTCTATATCCTGAAGGCTAAGGAAAGTTACTGATGGTGGATTTAGCTAATATGAGAAGATTCTTTTTTTTCTTCAAATACATAGAAATGCTGGATAAAATATAAGCCCCCTTTTTCCTAGTTTTTTTTTTTTTTATTACTACCTAATTAAGCTTGAAAGCAAGCAAAGGAAATCTCCAGATACCAGAAATGACAAAGAAACTCAAACCCAGATATGAAACAGAGCTAAAGCCAAAGTGGCCAATGGGGAGTGGGAACCATAGTTGTTTTTTGGTTTTTTTTTTTTTGAGACGAAGTCTCTCTCTGTTGCCAGGCTGGAGTGCAGTGGCTCAATCTCGGCTCACTGCAACCTCCGCCTCCCGGGTTCAAGTGATTCTCCTGGGAACTATAGTTTTAAGAGCTATATGAAGTGAGGAGAAAAGATTTCAGGCTTGTGAGAGTCAGAGAATTGCAACTGACCTGTGTCTTTAAAATTGGGAGCCACAAAAGGCTGTGCTACCCTTGAGGAAGGGTATTCAACAGCATCACTCCCCTGGCTTACAAAAGCAACAGGGACCTGTAAGTGGGGTTGTAGGTCTTCACGGGGTCAGAAACAAGGAATAGGGCTAGAGGGAGAAGATGACCAGTGACCCAAGCCTAAGCCAGTCGGCTCATAGCATTCTGTTGGCCACAGTGCTTGGTTCAAGGGTGGTTATATTTTCTAAAAATTCGTTTAGTTGGAATCAAGCCCAGGACCACATTTGTTGGTTTGGCTAGTGATAACCTCTTTTTTCTTTCTCTGGTTTTCAAGATGGAAACATGTAGCTTTGAAAGCTGCTGGTTCCATCTTGTGACAACTTGGAGAGTCAGCTAGCATGAAGATGGACCTCTGGAAGGTGGATGAAGAATCAAAGAAACTAACCCAATGTAAGATACTGAATCAAAACAACACTGATTATTTCAGCTGCTGGTGATGACATAAGCGATTACTCACACCTCCTACAGATAAAGATTATTGAAATGTAGATTTAAAAATTACATATATGGGTTTATATATTTTAAACAACTATTTAAAGGCACTGGAAAGGAAGTGAAATTAAAAATCAACTCAATCTGAAAGGAAGGAACTGCCCCTGAAGGTACTCCTCAGTCTGTGCCTGGTTCCAAAGATCTTGGAAAACCGGGCTCAGGACTAGTAGAGCAGCCAGAAACTTAGGCAGAAAATCTTGGAAGGGGAGGAGATGCAGAAAGATTAGTCCCCAAACCTTCATTTAAAATCTGCCCAACTCCTTCATATGTGTGGGGAGGCCCAGGAAATGCAAGGAAAAAGCAGCACCTGGGAGCTAAAAGAACAGAGAAGAGGTTTCAGCAGATGCTGATGGCAGGGGAGATAGATTTGGAAATTGAATCCCACCAAATTAACTGCCTGCTAGAACAAAGATCCATCTTCAGCGGAACGTAACAGAATCCAGAGTCTTGACAACATATTATACATAATATGTAGTAACCAATCCAAAAATCACTAGACACTTGAAGAAACAGGAAAATGTGACCAGATTCAAGAGAAAAGTAGTCAATAACAAACCGTCTTCAAGATGACCGACTGTTCATATTTGAAGTCAAAGATGTTAAAGCAGTCATTATAAATATGGTCAAGGACTATGAAAGAAAATATGTGTAAAATAATTAAACAGGTAGAAAACATCAGAGAAAGAGAAATTTTTTCTTTTTCTTTTTTTTTTTTAGACGGAGTCTCACTCTGTTGCCCAGGCTGGAGTACAGTGATGCAGTTTTGATTCACTGCAACCTCTGCCTCCCTTGTTCAAGCAATTCTCCTTCCCCAGCCTCCTGAGTAGCTGGGATTACAAGTATGCACCACCTTGCCCGGCTAATTTTTGTATTTTTAGTAGAGATGGGAATTCACGTTGTTGGCCAGGCTGATTTCGAACTCCTGACCTCAGGTGATCTGCCCACCTTGGCCTTCCAAGAGAAATTTTTAAAAAGTGAGAATTATAGAACACTGAAGTATAATAACTGAAATGAAAAATGTACCTTACAGCAGATTTGGGACATAAAAGAGTTAATTAACTTGAAGACATCAGTGGAAAATATTTTAAAAGCAGAGAGAAAAAATTCATGAAAACTAGACAGAGCCTATGAGACCTCTAGGACCCTAGCAAGCAGCCTAAGCATGTATGTAATTAGAGTTCCTAAAAGAATGAAGAGAGAAAATGGGGCAAAAAATTTTGAGAAAATTTCACCAACAGTAAAATTTGGTGAAAAAATATCAACTTGTAGATCTAAGAAGCTTAACAGACCCCAAAAAGTATAAGCACAAAGTTAACCACATCAGATACATTTTAATAAAACTGCTGAAATCTTGGCTTCGGTGAGAGAACAACAACACTTTACACACAGGAGACCAATAATACATAATTACAGCTGACTTCTCATTAGACACAGTGGATGCCAAAAACAATGAAATTACATCATTAGATTTCTATAAGAAATAACAAGTCACTCTGGAATTTTTTTTTCTTTTTCTTTTCTTTTTTTTTTTTTTTTGAGTCAGGGGTCTCACTCTGTCACCCAGGCTGGAGTGCAATGGTGCAATCATGACTCACTGCAACCTCTACCTCCTGAATTCAAGCAATTCTGATGCCTCAGCCTCCTGAGTAGCTTTGTGCCACCACGCCTGGCTAATTTTTGTATTTTTAATAGAGTCAGGGTTTGCCATGTTGGCCAGGCTAGTCTGGAACTCCTGAGTTCAAGCGATCTACCCACCTTGGCCTTCCAAAGTGCTGGGATTACAGGCATGTGTCACTGTACCTGGCTTCTAGAATTTTATATCCAGAAAAACTATTCTGCAGGAATGAAGGTTAAAGACATTTCTTACATAAAAACAAGAGTTCATCACCAGCAGACCTGTAATAAAAGAAGTGCTAAAATAAGTTCTTCAGGCTAAAGAACTAACACTAGAAATAACACGGGAAATGACACTAAGTGGTAACTCATATCTTCACAAATGAATGAAGATCAGTAGAAATGGCAAATCAGCGAATAAATATGAAGGACCATAGATTATTTTCTTAATTTTTTAAAAGACATATTGATGGTTAAAGAAAAATTAAAGCACTGTATTGTAGGGTTTATAACAGTAGCACAAAGGATTGAGGCAAATAGAATTATGCTGTTCCCAGATATCTGTATTTAGTGTTTAACTGTACAGCATTAACTCTAAGTAGATTGTATTGGTTAAAGATGTTCCCTCCTCTCCTCTCCCCTCCCCTCCCCTCCCCTCCCCTCCCCTACTCTCCCCTCCCCTCCCCTCCCCTCCCCTACTCTCCCCTCCCCTCCCCTCCCCTACTCTCCCCTCCCCTCCTGCTCTGTCACCCAGGCTGGAGTACAGTGGCATGATCTCAGCTAACTACAACTTCTCCCTCCCAGGTTCAAGCGATTCTCCTGTCTCAGCCTCCCCCGAGTAGCTGGGACTACAGGCGCGTGCCACCACACCTGGCTAATTTTTTGTATTTTTAGTAGAGACAGGGTTTCACTATGTTAGCCAAGTTGGTCTCGATCTCCTGATCTCATGATCCACCTGCCTCAACCTCCCAAAGTGCTGGGATTACAGATGTGAGCCACTGCACCCGGCCAAAGATGTATATTTTAATTTTTAAAGCAACCAGTAAAACAAAAATGCAAGTGTTCAGCAAAGGACAATAGAGGTCCACAAGATACTAATTTACATCCACTAGGATGGCTATAATAAAAAAGATAGAACAATAACAAGTGTTCACAAGGACGTGGAGAAATAAGAACTCATACACTGCTGGTGGAAATGTGCAATACTGCAGCTGCTTTGGAAAACAGTTTCGTAGGTTTTTTTAACACGTTAAATGTAGAGTTACCTAAGCCCCAGCAGTTCTGCTCCTAGATATATACCCAATGGAAATGAAAACCCACATCCCCAGAAAAACGTATACATGGATGTTCATAGCAATCTTATTTAAAATAATAAAAAAGTGGAAACAATTCAAATGTCCATCGGCTGATGAATGGAAAAATAAAATGTGGTATATCTGTGCACTGGGATATTGTTCAGCAATAAAAAGAAACAAAGTACTGATTCATATTGTAGCATAGATGAATCTTGGAAAGTTATATCAAGTGAAAAAAAGACAGTCACAGAAGACCACATATTGTATTATATCTTTTACATAAAATGTCTAGAATAAGTAAATCTATAGAGAGAGTTGATTAGTAGTTGCTTCGGGTTGAGGGAATGAGGGGAAAGACAGCTAATGAGTATGGGGTTTCTTTGAAGGGGATGAAAATGATCTAGAATTAGATTGTGGTGATGTTTGTACAACCCTATTTATATATTTTTTACAACATTGAATTGGGCAAAGCGCAATTGCCTCCCAAAGTGGCTCGTGCCTGTAATTCCCAGCACTTTGGGAGGCTGAGGTGGGAGAATTGCTTGAGCCCAGGAGTTTGAGACTAGCCTGAGTAACACAGTAAGATCCCATCTCTACCAAAAAAAAAAAAAAAAAAAAAAAAATTAACTGGGCATGGTGGCGTTCACTGCAGTCCCAGCTATTTGGGAGGCTGAGATTGGAGGATCACTTGTGCCAGAAGGTCAAGGCTGAGACCTTGTGGAGTTATGATCGCCACTACACTCCATCCTAGGCGACAAAGCAAGACCCTGTCTCAAAACGACAACAACAACAATGAAACATTGAATTCTATACTTTAAATTGGTGAATTGTATGATATGTGAGTTATATTTCAATAAAGCTGTTTTTAAAAGACAATGGAGAAATAAGAATACTAAAAATTTTTTTTCAGTTCACCCCAAAAGAGGAACAGAGAAACAGTAAACAAACAGTGAGACAAATAGAAAACACTAAAATGGCTGGTGCAGCCAAAATCCAGCCAAATTAAATGTAAATCGACTTAACATTCCAATTAAAAGATAGAGATCGTCAAGTTGGATTAAAAGCTTTACTCAACTATAAGCTGTCTACAAGGCATGCCCTTAACAAAAAGATACAAAGCTTCAAAGTAAAAGGATGGAAAAGGGTATACCATGTAAACATAAATAATTAGAGAGTTAGAATAGATATTTTAATAATGGAAAAGATTTCAAAACAAGGAGTACTACCAGAGATAAACAGGGACATTTTATAATTTAAAAAAATATATCAGAAAGACATAATCCCAAATGTATAGATGCCTAATTAGCTTCAGAATACATAAAGCATAAAACTGACAGATGGAAGAAAGGATACAAGTCTACAGTCATACTTGGAGATTTTCATATCCCCTTTTAGAGCAATTAGTGGAACAACTAGGCCAAAAATCTGTACAGATATAGAAGATCTTAATAGCACTGTTAACCAGCTTGCCCCAGTTAATATTTATAGAACCCAATACCCAATAAATACAGAATAAACAGGCTTTTTAGGTACCATGGAACTTTTTTTTTTGAGACAGAGTCTCACTTTGTCACATAGGCTGGAGTGCAATGGCTCTATCTTGGCTCACTGTAACCTCCGCCTCCTGAGTTCAAGCAATTCTCCCGCCTCAGCCTGCCGAGTAGCTGGGACTACAGGTGCCTGCCACCACACCCGGCTAATTTTTTTTTTTTTTTTTTTTAGTAGAGACGGGGTTTCACTGTGTTAGCCAGGATGGTCTCGATCTCCTGACCTTGTGATCCCCCGCCTCGGCCTCCCAAAGTGCTGGGATTACAGGCGTGAGCCACTGGGCCTGGCTGTACAGTGGAACTTTTACCAAGATAGACCATATACAGGGCCATGAAATGAGTCTTAACAAAAAGATATTTGGAAAATCCCCAAAGATTTAGAAATTAAATGATATATTTCCGAAAGTATTTTAAACTAAATGATAATAAATGTATTAGCATTTATGGGTACAGTTAAAGCATTGCTTACAGAGAAATTTATAGCTTTGATTGTTTATATTAGAAAGGAAGAAATGTTAAAATGTAATGTTTACGTTACCAGAAGCTGGAAAAAAAAAAAGCAAATTAAACCCAAAAAAGAAGAAAACAAAGACAATAGCAGGTATCAGTTAATTAGAAAATAGACAATAGAGACAATAAACAAAACCAAAATAGGTTTATTCAGAAGATCAAAAAAAACTGAAAACCGCTAGAAAAAGCCTATTATACTGATATTGATAATTAAAGAGGAGCATCATTATGTATCTGTAAAATTTAAAAAGATAATCAAATTCTAAAAACAACTTTACAGCAATAAATTTGATGCCTTTAATGAAACAAATTCCTGGAAAAATACAATTTTCTGAAACCGACACAAAATGAAATTTAAAAACTGAATAGTCTTGTATGTGTCAAAGAAATTCACTTTGTGATAGAAAATATTCCTACAAAGAAAACTTCGGGCCCAGAGAGTATCACAAGTGAATTCTCAAACATTTATGAAAGAGACCATAACAATCTAACAAACGGTTTCAGAAAATAAAGGAAGAAGAAATAACTTCTCAACCATTTTGTGAGGCTAGTATAAGTCAGATACTAAAATCTAGTAAAGACATCATGAAAAGTTAAAAATCTCTTATGAACATACGTAAAGCTCTTTGACAAAATATTTACAAATTGAATCCAGCTATAAATAAAAGGATTGATACAACCTAACCAAGTGGGTTTTATCCCAGGAATATAAGATGGATTTTCTATTTGAAAATAAATAAATTTAATCCACCATATTAATGATAAGGAAAAGAAATTTGGCCATCTCAGTAGACACAGTAAAACCATTTGACCAAAATCAGCATTCATACTTGGCTTAAATAAATCCAGCAAGCTGGACTTAGAAAATAGTTTCATCAGTCTGATAAAGGGCCTTGACAACATGCCTTCAGCTAACATCATTCTTAATAGTAAGCCCTGGAACACTATGCCTTAAAATCTTGAACAAGGCAAAGATGCCATTCCCAAAATTTCTACTCAACGTTTTTCTAAATGTCCTTGCCAATGCAATAAGGCAAGGAGAAGGAAAAAAATAAAGATTAGAAAGGAAGAAGTAAAAACTCTCTGTTTTCAGATTATTTATGTGGTAGAATATCTTAGGGAATCAATTTTAAAACTACCATAAACAATAAATAAATTTAACAAAGTCTTGAGATACTGGGGCAATAAAAAATTAATTGTATTTTTACCTAAATAAGATTTAAAATTATCTTTTAATAGCATCAAAAATACTTAAGAATACATTTAACAAACATGCACAGGTCTACACTAAAAAGTATAAAATACTGCTGAGCGAAATTTAAAAAGATGTAAATAAGTGGAGATGTATGTTATTTGAGTCCCTAAATTCTCTTTCTGTTGAAGCCAAGTAGAGATAGATTTTCCATGGACTTACAATGAAAGGAGTCTCAAGTAATATGCTGGAGATTGTAGTTTTGTTTTGTTCTGCTTCTCAATATTCTATCATTTCTGTGTAACACTAAGGCTGATGGTTGGATTTGAGTTTAGCAGACCTGCCCCAGATGGAAGCCTGTTAAGACACTGGGAATTTGATTACAAGTTGTGCTCATCAACTATGCAGCAGTAGATTAGAGCAGAAGATTCCACCAGCACTTATGTTGACAGAATGGGGCCAGTGGCAGTTCATATACCTGTTTGTTGTCAAATACTGAGCCTAGATGTTTTTCTCATCCTCAAATGAGAGATCACATAACAATATAGGACTTATAAAACTTTCAGAACAAAGGGAACATCATTTTGAAGATTTAGAGGAAGAGCAACTCTGTGAAAATTATTTATTATAAAACTGTAAGAAATTTTAAAACTTTTCTAGCATCCTTAGTTGATTCAGGAAGAGATAGCCTCTGTGGAACTGAAGTAAGGAACAAATAGGCTGAGATGAAAAGGGAGCAATAAGCATGGAGAGCTACAGGTAAACTGGACATGCAATAGCAGTGAAGATATAAATAGAAGGTAGTAAAAAGCAGGATTCACCCTGAGGTGTCCTGAAGCAATTATGCGGAAAACACATTTGAGAAATTTTCTCAGAATGCAGAGGAAAAAAAGGAGATGAAAACTGTGAGGGAGATGGTAGTGTGGATGACAGATTTTTCTACAACACCAGTGCCAGAAATTGTGAGCCAAAGTTTTCAACGGAAAAGGTTGTGACTAGAGAGTGTTGTACTGGCTGCATTTTGTTTCATTCTTGAAGGTTACAGACATTCATGTATGCCAGAGTTCAAAATATGCTATGCATATAGCCTTCTTGGAGAACAAAAACAAATGAACAAAGTTTTAATTGACTGAAAGACAAATCAAAATGAACTTAAGAATAGTATTTATGTTACTAAACACCTTCAGACTTCCAGAGGACAGCCAGCAAGTATAGGGCCCTCCCACGTTCTTAGAGTCCTCATCTTAGCAAACCACATTGATTGAACTGAGTACATGGATGACTTTGCAGGAATGTGTGTTGTGTTGGCATCTGGATTACACTTAAAAAAAAAACAGTTTTCTCATGAGTTATTCTCGCTGGACAAAATTGTGTAATTGGGCACAAACAATTCATCTGGAATCTCCCTAAGGCATTATTTACCACAAGATCCAGAAGTTCAAGTAAATAAGATTACAGTACAATAATGCAAAAAAAAAAAAATTCTCCAAAAAAACTGAAAAGAAATATTTCAAATGTTAAAAAATTGACTACTAAGTTATTGTGATTTTAAAATCTTTTGCTTCCTTTTATTTTTCAGCTTTTGAAATGAGCATGTATTATTTTTCAATGAAAAAAAGCTATAAAAATTTTGATGAAAATGATATTTAAGCAAAAGGGCATACAAAATAGTGAAACAAAAGAAAGCCAAAAACAATTAAGATTTCAGTTAAACTAGGGGACATAAGTATTATTGAAACAATAGTATTAGCTTAAACAATGTAAAAAGGAACATTTAAAACACTAACCTTTTTAGATCTAAAATTCTTAAATTTTAAAAACAGGCGGTGGCTCACGCCTATAATCCCAGCACTTTGGGAGGCTGAGGTGGTTGGATCACAAGGTCAGGAGTTCACGACCAGCCTGGTCAAGATGGTGAAACCCCATCTCTTCTCTACTGAAAACTACAAAAATTAGCCAGGCATGGTGGCAGGCACCTGTAATCCCAGCTACTTGGGTGGCTGAGGCAGAAGAATCACTTGAACCCAGGTGGCAGAGGTTGCAGTGAGCCTAGATCATGCCACTGTACTCTAGCCTGGGGTACAGAGTGAAACTCTGCCTCAAAAAAAAAGACAATAAATGTGAGGTCTTAATATCTTTGTGTAATAACTTCCAACCTGAGGCAAACAAAAAGAGCACATTCAGATGACTTTCAAACTTGAGGGCTTTCCAGGTAATTGTTCTCTGGGTGGAGAGCCAACGACTGAGGATAGAACTTCTGGTTCCTTTCCTTGTACCTTTTATAGATGACTTCCTTGCACTTCTTAGTGTTTACCCTGGTTTGATACTTGAAAATAGAGGCAGGATCAAATTTTTAACTTTCACTTTGGATCCTGTTCTTACCTACTGCCCAACTCCAAGGAGCTGGTCTTTCTCCAGACTGTGCTTCCACTCCAGAGATGTCCTGCCCAAGACTGACACGCAGTTGCCCTCCCACTGAGCCAGATTCCTCAGGTCCCTCTGTCTTTGTGTTCTCAAGGGCACTTAGGGTGTAGCAAATTGTCTAATTTTTTACTCCCTACTACCAAAGTCTCCTTTCTAATTAGTAAGCCTGTATATGCTACCTTATAATTCTGTCAATTTTTTTGAAACACATTACATTTTCTACATACATTCTCTGGATTTGGTCTGATATGGTCATCTTTGTGGTCTCTCCTTTAGGCTCTCCTTTTCTGGGACATCATTCACAATTTGTCCATCCTGAGTGTGTTTCTATAGCAATTAAAAACCAAAACACAATTGCTTTCTCAATACAGTTTAAACTCCTGAAATCAATAGTGTCTGAAAGCTAAAATCATGTCTCATACTTTCTTTATGCAACCTAGAACAAAGCAAACAGGTATTAAAAAAAAATACTGAAGTACCAGTAACAGCAGCAAGTAACATTTCTTTGGCTCTGCATTAGCCTCCTAACTGTGGAAAATGGCCTCCTCCAAACCCTTCCCCAACTAGTCCGGGGAGTCCCCAGGGATAGCTCAAGTTTGCCTTTGAATACAATTCTCTAGACTACTCTGTGGGTGGCCATTTCCCCCAGGCTGTATTCCATGAATGTTTTTCTCTCAGATACTATGTCCCACACCCCTTTCCTTCCTCTTACACTCTGGTTCCTATGCAAAATCTTCTGCCACCCCTGTGCTCTGATTACACAATGTTCTCTGAGACCCAGTTCTTTGGTTTGGTTCTTCAGCTGATCTAGTTCAAGCAATGCATTGCCCTGCCTCTGCAATACGAACCCACTGTCTTTACCCTAGTTTATGTGCTTGGATTTACTTTCCTTTAGAATGAGTTTTTTCCTAGGAGGATGCTAGAGCCATAGAACAAGTGGTCCCTGCTTCATGGACTAACTCACTAGTCAAACATGTTAAAACATCTTTTAATCATCTAAAGTTGATTTAAGAAACTATCTTCTCTGAGAAGTCCTTTCAGAATTCCCTCTGCCTCTATCACCTCCAGGTAGATATATCTCTTCTTTGTACCATGGTACTCTGAACATGTCCTGGTGTATTAGTTCATTCTCACACTGCTAATAAAGACATACCTGAAACTGGGCAATTTGTAAAAAAAAAAGAGATTTAATTGACTCACAGTTCCACATGGCTAGAGAAGCCTCACGATCATGGCGGAAAGCAAAGGAGGAGTAAAGTCACGTCTTACATGGTGGCAGGCAAGGAGAGCTTGTACAGGGGAACTCTCATTTATCAAACCATCAGATCTTGTGAGACTTATTCACTACCATGAGAACAGTATGGGGGAAACTGCCCCCATTATTCATTTATCTCTACTGGTCCTGCCCTTGACACATGGGGATTATTACAGTGTGAGATTTGGGTAACAACACAGTCAAATCATATCACTTGGATATAGTTTTTATCATATTATATGTTTTTTTTTACTTACCTGATTTTTTTTTCTTACCTGATTTCCCATCTAAACTATGAGTTGATTGAGAAAAAGTATCATGTCTCATGCATCTTTGAATTCTGAATGTTTAGCTTAGTTCTTGTCAGTTAGTAGGTTCTATAGAGTCTCAAGTTGAGACTGTGGTGTACTTGTGTACAACACGATAGATTTGGCTCAAATATTACATCATTTTGATTAATGGCAGTTTTCCATTTGATAAGAATTATCTGCCAAGGTGGTTCTTTTTCCTTTAAGATTGATGTCAAATCAATTTATCAAACATTTTGATGATTACCCATGTATCCTAAGTACTGCCTTGCCCCTTGGATATATGGAAATGAGTGAGACATGTTTCCTGCTCAGAAGAAACTTCCCTGCATCTCCCTCCCTCCATTTCTTCATTCTTCTTTTTATTCATCCTTGTCTGGATAAATTTTTACTGAGCCTGGATTTGCATCTAATGGAGTAGATAAACATAGGGAAGTTAATTATAGCATAGCATACTCAGAGCAACAATCAAAGCATGTTCCAGATATAGAGATAGAACAGAAGAAAGCTTAATAGAAGTCTTAGGGTGGTATGGGATATCCTGGAGGAGGTGACTTCTGAGTGAGTTATCAGGGTGAAAAGACACTTTCCATGCTTAGGTCAGTGAAAGGTACTCTGGGAGAAGAAACAGAATATGCAAAGGCCTAAAGATGTGAAAGTACCATATATTCCAGAAACAGTAAGTATTGTTGTTGGTATTTGTTGCAGCATTAAGGTCAGTAGAATGATGATGCAATTGGTGATGAGAGACGAAGCTAGGATAATAGGCAGTATTTTAAGTGCCAAAATCTTTTTTGTGTGGGTGACTTTTTAAGACAATGGTAAGGTCTCTAATATAACTGATGATATTCATAATCCAAACATGAAGCCATATATTGCATTTATACAAAGTTCTGTGGTCATCTAGCTATATTTTAGTGTTTGTTATATGGATGGACAAGAATAAAAAAGAAAATGCTCCCTGGAGTTTATAGTCTTGTTGAGTATTCAGAATATATCCACACAAACAGTTTAGAGCAGGGGTCCTCAACTCCCAGGCTGCAGACTACTACCGGCCCATGGCATATTAGGAACCGAGCCGCACAGCAGGAGGTGAGTGGTGGGCCAGCAGCATTACTGCTGTGCATGCGAGGGATCTAGGTTGCCTGCTCCTTATGAGAATCTAACTAATACTTGATGATCTGAAGTGGAACACTTTCATCCCGAAACATCTTCCAACCCCACCCCACTCCCCACCCCATCTGTGGAAAAACTGTCTTCCATGAAACCCATCCCTGGTGTCAAAAAGTTTGGGGGCTGCTTGTTTAGATAGAGCACCTACCAAGCAATCTACAGACTGGTGCCAACTAAAATTGTACAGTTGCGGTATAAGCACAATCTTGATGGTGTTATAAGAATAATTAGGAAAGTGTTTAATTAGAAAGAGATAACCTGATTTTTTGGCTTAAGAAAAACAATTCCCTAAGAGGTAGCTGGGCATGGAAAATGCAAAAGTGAGTAACGTACTTATAAATTAGAAACGTCTTAATGTTCTGAAGTTTAAATCCCAGGATTTTGGGAAGCCAAGGTGGGCGGACCACCGAGGTCAGGAATTCAAGATCAGCCTGGACAACATGAAAAACGCCATCTGTACAGAAATACAAAAATTAGCCAGGCATGATGGTGGGTACCTGTAATCCCAGCTACTCCAGAGGCCGAGGTGGGAGAATCACTTGAACCTGGGAGGCGGAGGTTGCAGTGAGCATTGCACTCTAGCCTGGGCAACAGAGCGAGACTCTGTCTCAAAAAAAAAAAAAAAAAAAGAAGAAATGATTCCTTACTTAGACCAACAAGTAATCATCTTTAAGCCTTGTAATATAAATAAAAAACAAATTTATTTTTCTTTATAATAAATTCATTTATTTTCTTATTCTCTGCTAAGGACAAGAGACTATGTGTTACATCTTTAGTTAACAGTTATTTTCCACTATTTTTATTTGCATCTCTAGATACTGAGTTTGCCTTAGAGATTGTTTATTGTTTGTATAAAATTGAGTCCCTGTGTTTCTGGCAGACTACTCTCAGTCCATACTACACAGGGACTATCTTAGCCCTTCCTTTCATTTCTTTATTCTCAAAAATCCACCACAGCCTCTGTCCTTTTCCTTATGGAATATAGGCACTCAGATCTTCTCCTTACCCCACTAGTTCCTCCCATTCCTACAGCTCTCTGGTTAGGTATTCGTCTTCCATTGAACTAGTGTGGACTTTTGGCAGACCATGGGAGTTTCTGTGCATACCGTCCTAGAGCCTTTGATCAGTAAATACATTTTACACTTATATAAACTCAAACTTAGGAGGAGATGTGTTTTAATCCTCCAAAATAAGAGTGGGGGAACCTTTTGCTTTCTATTTATATAGTTTATAAATTGTTTAAGTTTGACAATGAGCATTTGCTAATTTTGTAACAAAAGTAAAGATGGTTCAATTTTGAAAAATGAAGTAAAAAATAGAGCCTTTTCTACCATTTCAGGTCTGTTAAATGAACCTATCTATCTATATGTGTACATACACACACACACACTACTACCAATGTAGTGCAAAATAGCGTTGAAAAACTCATAATAATTTGGAAAGCAAAAGCCATAAAAATGTTGATACCGTATGACCTGGGAACTCTACTTTTAGAAGCAACCTAAGGAAATAATTCAAAAGAATGAAAATCTAAAATATCTATATATAGCCTTGTCTAGACACAGAGAAGTTGGGGAAAGAAAACTTTAAAGTCAACATAGGTAAATAATGATACATCAACTGGATAGAATATTATTGCAACACTGAAAATGATTATTATAAAAACTATGTTAACAACATTAATGTTTATAGTACAAAGAGAAAAGAATACACAATTATATATACACTGATTACAGCTGTGTATAAAATGAATTGCATGTGGAAAACTAAAAAGGAAAGTGGATAATGAAAACAGCTATTCTAGTGTATTGGAATTATGGGCAAGTTTTGAAATTTCATTGAATGCTTTTTCAGTACATAGGAAAAATTTGAGTGTCAGATTGTCAGTTAACTTAGATTATTGTTATTCTGAGAGTTTTGCAGCAAAAAGAAGGAAGGACTCTGGAATCTGAGCCCCTTTCTTCTTTGTCTCGTGGACCAAAATAATTACATTGTAGGAAATAAGGAAACTTCTACTTTCTCAGAAACTTATAAAAATGAACAATTTCAGGGCAAATGATACTAAAATGGCCTCCTGGGGGAGATTGTAGTTTCTGTTTTCAGAGATTATGAAGAAAAATTAGAAAGCGGTATTGATTGATTTTTTCATATCATAGAAGATGGATTGGCTTGGCACAGTGGCTCACGCCTGTAATCCTAGCACTTTGGGAGGCTGAGGTGGGTGGATCACCTGAGATGAGGAGTTCAAGACTAGCCTGACCAACATGGTGAAACCCCATCCCTACTAAAAATATGAAAAAATTAGCCTAGCGTGGTGGTGGGCACTTGTAATCCCAGCTACTCGGAAGGCTGAGGCAGGAGAATCGCTTGAACCCAGGAGGCACAGTGAGCCTAGATCATGCCATTGCACTCCAGCCTGGGTGACGACAATGAAACTTCATCTAAAAAAAAAAAAAAACAGAATCAAATCTGATTATTTTTATAACAGCTTTATTGAAATTAAATTCATATAATATAAAACCCTTTGAAAGCACACAATTCAGTAATTTTTAATATATTCACAGTTCTACAACCATTGCCACTATCTAATTTTAGGACATTACTTTTAAAATACCTATTAGCAACCATACCCCATTCCTTCTCCCCCAGCCTCTGACAACCACTAATCTACTTCCTGTCTCTGTGGATTTGCCTATTCTAGACATTTCATATAAATGAAATCATACAATATGTGGCATTTTGTGCCTGTCTTCTCGTACTTAGCAAAATGTTTTTTCAAGGTTCATTCATGTTGTAGCATGTATCAATACTTCATTTCCTTTTATAGTTAAATAATATTCCATTGTATGATATACCTCATTTTGTTTATCTGCTCATCAGTTGATAGACATTTGGATTGTTTCCATTTTTGGACTGTTATGAGTAATGCTGCTATGAATATCTGTGTACAAATTTTTGTGTGGATGTACACTTTTAGTTCTTTTGAGTGTATACCTAAGAATGAAATTGCTGGTCATGTTGGAAGCCTGTGTTTACCTTTTTTTGGAACTCCCAAACTGTTTTCCAAGGTAGCTGCGCCATTTTACATCCCAACTAGCAATGAAGGAGAGTTCCCAGATGATCTTTTGACAGCTTCCTCCAGTTCTTAACACAGTGCTTGTTAAATAGGAAACCGAAGGATAATTGCCAACTATTCTGACTGCTATTGTCCTCACTATTATTAGGGAAAGCTGATAATTACCTGAGATACATTAACTACATGTAAAATGATGTTCCTGTATTATTTCCTTTACTATACTGCATCTTGCCTTTATTCTCATTTATTGGTAATGGTATATATTTTCTTTAATTATATTTTATAGAGAGAGGTTGTAAATGTGTGTGTATAAATCTTTTTTTTTTTTTTTGAGATGGAGTCTCGCTCTGTCGCCAGGCTTGAATGCAGTGGCATGATCTCGGCTCACTGCAACCTCTGGCCCCCTGGCTCAAGTGATTCTCCTGCCTCACTCTCCTGAATACCTGGGATTACAGGCGCACGCCACCACACCTGGATAATTTTTATATTTTTAGTTGAAACAGGGTTTCACCATGTTGACCAGGATGGTCTCCATCTCTTGACCTCCTGATCTGCCTGCCTTGGCCTCTCAAAGTGCTGGGATTACAGGTATGAGCCACTGCACCTAGCAATTTCTTCCTTTTTCTTCAAGTAAACTACTTGCATGTGGCTCTGAAGTCTGTAAATATTAAATACATAGACTCATATATTTAGGGCATGCCATTTTGTCCTTCTGATTCCTGAATCACGCTGCCCTGCAGTAGTGGAGAGAAATCTACAGATATTGCTGTGGTATAGCTGCAGGCTATTAGAGCAAGGGAAGATAAAGAAGGAAAATAGAGACCTGGGCCTTGAGCACCAGGGTCACTGTGGTTAGAAATACAGGAGGGTGTGTGTGGCTAGATGCCTACTTCCTTTTTTTTTTTTTTTTTTTTTAAGACAGTCTCGCCCTGTTACCCAGACTGAAGTGCAGTTGCACCATCTCAGCTTACTGCAACCTCTGCCTCCCAGGCTCAAGAGATTCTGGTCCCTCAGCCTCCTGAGTAGCTGGGATTATAGGCGTGCACCACCATGCCTGGCTTTTTTTTTTTTTGTATTTTTAGTAGAGATGGGATTTTACCAGGTTGGCCAGGCTGGTCTCAAACTCCTGGTCTCAAGCAATCCACCCACCTTGGCCTCCTAAAGTGCTGGGATTACACGCATGAGCCACCACACCCAGTGCCAGGTGCCCACTTTTTCCTTCTTTTTTTTTTTGAGACAGAGTCTCACTGTGTCACCCATCCTGTACTGTAGTACTGTGGCACAATCTTGGCTCACTGCAACCTCCACCTCCCAGGTTCAAGCAGTTCTCCTGCCTCTGCCTCCCAAGTAGCTAGGACTACAGGTGCCTGCCACATCTAGCTAATTTTCGTATGTTTAGTAGAGACGGGGTTTTACCATGTTGGCCAGGCTAGTCTTGAACTCCTGACCTCAAGTGATCCACCCACCTCAGCCTCCCAAAGTGCTGGGATTACAGGCATGACCCACCGTGCCCAGTTGGTGACCACTTCTTATGTGTGATCTCTCTTCCCTGTCGTTACCTCCTTTGCTGTATTTCTTTTTCCTTACTTCCTTGCTGCCTCCCTGATGTCTTTCTATTTCTACTTTAAGGGGAAGTGCGTATAAAAGGACTTCACATGTGATTAAAAATTAAAATGTTGATAATACAAAAACCTAGGATAAGCCATTGTTTAACACTGTTTGTGGGTTTTTTTTTCCCCATTGCTACATTTTAAAAATGTTTTCTTTCCTTTCATGCTCATTAATCCAATTCATCAGATATTTACTGATAATCTAGTGTGTGTCAGGCACTGTTTTAGGTCCCTGTTTCTCTTCTCCATTGCCTTTTGCTCCTAACTTTTTCTATACCTTTAGATCCTTTCCTTTCCTAAATTGGATGTCAGAGAGAGAGAGACAACTGAGAAAAAGAAATTGGATGGAGTGTCTATGTATCTTACATTCTCTGCATATTCTAATAATAATTTCACCGATTTTCTTTGATTTCAAAACATTGTGTGCTTTGATTGAAGGAATGCCTCAGAGTGTGTATGACTAGACATCCCATTTATGTATACATTGGGTTTAAGGACTACTTGCTGGTCAGCTTACCTTTTTCCAGAATGGTAATATTGATCTATCTTGATTTTCTAAGTCTGACAAAATGGGAAGAAAGCTCTGGAAGGAGGAGAAAGTAAGATACAAATCAGAGGAAGTTGGCAGAGAGGAGCTAAATAAAAGGGTTTGCTAGAGGAGAGCTATGAGGCAGAGAAATGACTGAGGCCCCCAGGCACATAATATATTGTATGCAGTATATTACTTACTGCTGCCTTCTGTGTGTCAGTTCAATAAAATAATTCAGTTACAGCTCATGGAGCAAGAAGGAACTTTAGAGATTATTTAATTCACTTACAAAGAATGTGTCATGGAACATGCAAAGAACTCTTTTCACCTTAATTAATTCAAAAAGGGCCAATAATAGGGATGATAAATTGGATATTTTTGCCATCTTTTATTTATTGACTGAGAATCCATCTTGTAGTATTCTCAAAGCAGAAATGTTTTCCAACTAGGGAGACAAATGAGTAGACCAGTATTTCCCCGTGTTTTGTTTTCACATCATGGCATAAAAGAGAATGATAATTTGTAAAGCACTAGAGCAAACATACAGGGCTACAGTCAACTTAGGTGACTGACCTGAGGTTGAGGCAATCAGTAGCTTGGAAATAAATTGTGTAACCCACAGTATTGTAGTCAATTTAGTATTGAATTTTATCCTGCAATTAGAAAGCTAACATCTCATCTTGGTGGCTTGATTTTAAAAAAGGAAGCTAACATGTTTTGGCACGAGTAAGATAGCTGTAAATAATGACCTGATTAACTCTATGGCATCTTTATTTTTATTTTATTTTATTTTTATATTTTTGAGACAGAGTCTTACTGTGTCCTCAGGCCGCTCACTGCAGCCTTGACCTCCTGGGTTCAAGCAATTCTCCTGCCTCAGCTTCCTGAGTAGTTGGTTATACAGGTGCATGCCACCATGACTAGCTATTTGTTTTTTAATTTCATAAAGACAGTGCCTTGCTATGTTGTACAGGCTGTTCTCAAGCTCCTAGACTTAAGTGATCCTCCTTCGTCGGCCTTCCAAAGTGCTGGGATTGTAGGCATGAGCCACTGTGCCTGGCCTCTATGGCTTCTTATATATATAGATACATGATGTTGTGGCTGGTAGTGTAATGTATTAGATATAGCTACATCAGGGGAAAAAAAGGTGCATATTTTAGATGATTAAACCTGGCCTCTGACTTTTAGTTTCTTTGTAACCACTTGGGTTTTGGAGAAAAGTTGAGTGAGGATGTTGGACTCTAAGCTCTAGGTTTTTGGACTCATCAAGCCTTGGAGAAGAGAGTATGTGGGGCTTGAAGGTGATCTAATATATTTTTTATAGGTAACATTCTATAGTAGTTTGAAAATTATATGTGTATTCTCATATAACACTTTTGTTCTCTGCATCTCCCCCTTTAGTTCTAAGGGAGTTTTTTGGATCTATAATGAGAGGTCTTCTTTTAAAATTACATTAATGTTTGGCATCTATATTATTTGTAAGTTACGAATATAATATTTGTAAGTTATGAATCATATAAAAAATGAACACACGTGAACCTGTCACAACTTTAGTGTTAAGTTAGTCTGTGTTTGTAAGTGCTGGGGATGGAGCAGCAACTTAAACATTCTCATTCTAAGTCCAGTGCTCTTCCTAATAAGTACCCTTATGTTGATACATATCGTTCCTTATTTTTAAAATGTGTAGTGTTGTGATTAAAACAAATGGAAATTAATGACAGATATTGGTAAGGATGTGGAGAAACTGGATCACTTATGCGTTGCTGTTGAGAGGATGAAATGGTATAACTACTCTGGAAAATAGTTTGGCAGTTTCTTTGAAAACTGAACATGTACTTTTTTTTTTTTTTTTTTTTTTTGAGACAGAGTCCTGCTCTGTTGCCCAGACTAGAGTGCAGTGGTGCGATAGCTCACTGCAACCTCTGCCTCCTGGGTTCAAGCGATTCTCTTGCCTTAGCCTCCCAAGTAGCTGGGATTACAGGCACCTGCCACCATGCCTGGCTAATTTTTTTGTATTTTTAGGTGAGATGAGGTTTTGCCATCTTGGCCAGGTTGGTCTCAAAGTCCTGACCCCAAGTGACCCACCTGCCTGGACCTCCCAAAGTGCTGGGATTATAGATGTGAGACACCACGCCCGGCCTAAACATGTAATTTTCATATGACCCAGCAATTACACTCCCGGGCATTTATTCCAGAGAAATGAAAACTTAACACAAAACCCTTTATATAAATATTCATAGCTGCTTAATTTGCAATACCCCAAAAGTGGAATCAGCTCAGATGTCCTTAAATAGGTTAAACAAACTGTGGTACATATATAATACAGAATACTATTTAATAATACCATGTAAGGAACTGTTGATACATGTGTCTTAGTCTAATGTTTAGGCTGCTATAACAAAGTATCATAAGTTGGGTGGCTTATATAACAACAGAAATTTATTTCTCAAAGTTTTAGAGGCTAGGAAGTCCAAGAACAAGGTACCTGCAGATTCATTGTCTGGTGAGAACCCATTTTCTGGTTCATAAAATGGTACCTTCTAGATGTGTTCCCACAGGGTGGAAGGAACAAGATAGCTTTCTGGGACCCCTGTTATAAGGGCATTAATCCAGTTAATGAGGACTCTGCCCCCATGTTTTAGCCACATCCTCAAAACTCACCTCCTTATACAATTATAATATACATTAGGTTTTAACATTAATTTTGAGGGGGACACAGACACTCAGACCATAGCATACAACAACTTGAATGAATCTCCAGGGAATTATGCTGGGCGAGAAAAGCCAGTCTCAAAAGTTTACATATTGTATGAATTCGTTTATTTATCATTCTGGAAATCATAAAGATGGAGAACAGATTAATGGTTGCCAGAGAATTGGGGAGGTGATAGAGGTGGATGTGGCTATAAAAAGGCAACATGAGGGATCCTGGTAGTGATGGAGTGGTGGTGTACTTGACTGTAACAGTGGAGACACAGACCTACACGTGATAAAACTGTATAAAACTAAATACATTTCCTACACCCCCCTGACAAGAGTACAAGTAAAACAGGACATCTGAATAAAATTAATGGATTGTATCAATGTCAATATCATAGTTGTGATATTATAATTTTGCAAAATGTTACCATTGGGGAAAACTGGGCAAAGGGATCTCTGTATTCTTACTTATAGCTGCATATCGATCATTGCACCACTATCTCAAAATAAAAAAATTCAATTTTAAATAAAATTACTGGTTCAATTTTTTAAGAACTATAACATATTTGTTAATAATTATTTATTATTAAATTATTTATAATTGAATGAAATCTTGGAATGGCAAGTACCTTTGCATGATGCACTCTAGCCCTGGCACTATTGTTGGTAGCTGTTCACCACAATCTCATTTTACTAAACTAAACAGGTATTTCTGAGAGGTTTTCACTATTTATTTAGCTTTTGTCTGTACATTTTCCCCCTAAATTTAAATAACCTGAAGAGCTTGTAAGATGCATATTTCCAGGCTTACTCCCTAAAGATTCTGATTCAATAGGTCTGGGGGTAGATCCTGGCAACCTCCAATTAAAGAGTTTTATAAGCTGACTCTGATTCAGAAGATCAGTCCATTGACTTCTGACTTAAGAGATCAACAATTGTAAACAATAAATCATACTTGTTATGGTGAGCAAATAATCCTTTAAATTTCTCTGTGGCATAGAGGATTTGTAGTTAGGTGAGAATTTTAATAGCAAAGTACTGATAAAATTTTCCAGACATCCATGTGTTGAAGAAAGAATGTTTGACCAAACTGAAGGTTGTACTTGCTCTGAATCAACAGGAACTTTGAACGGAAAGAGCTTGCCCTAGGTTCTTAGGTTGAAGGAGCCCTGCCTGTCTCCTAGCCGCCTGACCACTCATGATTTATTTGGTACAAAGAAGGCAAAGACTCCTGCTTTAGTTACACAGACTGTACAAAGGGAATGCTCTATTAGCGTGAAGGATACCAAAGCACTTTATAAGCTCTGAAATAATCTGTTCATTTAATTCCTCATTTTCTGTAAATGAAGTTGCAACTGAAGTACTTGGCCAGTCCCTTTTTTCCCCTCTACACCCTGGTAGTCAAGTCACTTAAAATGATTGCTGTTATTGAAAAGCAAATACAGAGAAATTCTATTCTACCTTTTGGGATGCTTAGGTTGCAGCTTGTTGAAATCTGGGTGACCCTCTCTGCTCTGCACCTGGGGCCAATAATCGGAACATTGTCGCTTGAGCTTAGGTCAGAGTCCAGTTCTACTGCTTCCCATGCTCCTGGATATACACGTTGAGTTGGTGAGTGGTCCTGTGGAAGTTACTCTCTCTGGACCTGAGGCCAGGATGATGTCCCTATTCCTTCCTTTCCAGAGTAATCACAGGAGAACAAGTACATCTCTTCAAAGAAACCTCTGCAAATCCTCTCTCCTCTTGACCCCAGATAGGACTCAGGGATGGCATCAGAGAACCAGCCCTGGCCCATCTGGCTTACTGTGTGTATTTGCTGGGCACCTCATTTTGAGGTGCAGCTTTTATTTTATCTTCATGCCTCATAGCAAGAGCACATAGCATTTTATGTTTTATATAACTTGGTATTGTATGTAGTAAAGACACAAAAATATATATAAGAATGAGACACACCAAATTTCCAATATTTTCCTCTGCAGATGAAGGGAAAGATGAGGAATTTATGGAGAGAGGGTAAGTCTAGTCATAATATTTTATTTCTTCTTAGAAAAGAGTTCTGATATAGCAAACTGTTGACATCTGTTTACATTTAGTGGTGGGTACAGAGCTGCCTTTTATATTACTTTCCTAATTTTCTACATGGATATTTTTTTCCTGAATTTGGAAATATTTTATAATTTAGAATTATTAATAGATGGAAAAATCAATCTAGGTTACAGTAGGTTTTCTGCTTTAAGTTTCTCTCTCAAAGACAGAGAAATTCTCAAAGCCAGAGAAAACAGAAATCATCTGATACAAGCTGTCCCACCTCCGCACCCTCAGATGTGCGTCCATCCTTACACCCTTCCTTGTGCTCTAGGGGCAGCAGAGTTAGTGTCTCTCCTTGAGTCTAAGTCCAGCCCCTTTGTTCTCTCTTTGGATCCCTCCTTTCCAACCTTTCAGGAACCTCTGTGCTGTTTAGCTGTCAACACCTCACTTTTCTGTCAACATTTAAATATGTGCTAGTTTCTCTTGGCTTTAAAAAAACCTCTGCCTCAAGCTCCCAGTGCTCTATGTCTGTCCTACCCTTCATAGTTGAACTTCTCTTAAGAGGCATCTATCTGGTTGTCTTTATATTTACACCTCCTGCTCTTCCGCCTACTCCAGTCTGGCTTCTCTCCCATAAAGTTGCTGATATCAAGGTCAACATTGACTCCATGTCACTGAATCCAGTGGATATTTTCCAGTCTCCAACTTTTGACACAATTGACCATTTTCTTCTCAAAATCCTTTCCTTTCCATAATTTCTGTGTTACGACATTCTTATTTTCTTGTACCCTATCTGATCTTCCATGAACTCTTTTATCAGCTTATCTTTTTTTTTTTTTACCTAGTCATTAAATAGTGAAGATTCTCAGGGGTCAGTCCTAAACCCTTTTCTCACTCTTAATTTTTTTCCTCAAGTGATGACAGCTACTCCCATAGTTTGTTACTTTCCCTGTGATTCCTACACCTCTACCTCCAGTTCTAATCTCTGTTTTTCCTGCCGTAGACCTGTACATACAGCTGCCTGCTAAATATCACTTGCATGACTCATAGACACTTCAGTCTCAACATGTTCAAAACTGAACTCATTCTTTCCCCAATGGTTTGTTCTTCAGTGTTTTCGAAAATGGCACTAGAATCCATCTTGTTACTCAAGCCAGAAACTTGGGGGTCCTACTTGATTTCTTCCTATCACCTGCTGGGGCGGGAGGATCATTCGAACCCAAGAGGCAGAGTTTGCAGTGAACTGGGATCATGCCACTGCACTCCAGCCTGGCTGCTAGAGCAAAACCCTGTCTCAAAAGAATTATTTTTAAAATTTTCTTATCAAGGTCTAATTTGCATAAAGTGAAATGCTGAGATTTTAAGTCGTACAGTTTGATCAGCTTTGACAAATCCATTATTAGTGTGAGCCTTATCCCTATTAAGAAACAGAACCAGTTGTGCATGGTGCCTCACACCTGTAATCCCAGCACTTTGGGAGACTGAGTCAGGAGGATCACTTGAGCTCAGGGTTCAAGACAAGCCTGAGCAGCATAGCAAGACCCTGTCTCTACAAAAAGTAAAAAGTAAGCCAGGCATGGCAGAGTACACCTGTAATCTTAGCTACTCAGGAGGATGAAGTGGGAGGATCCCTAGAATCTAGGAGTTCAAGTTTTCAATAAGTTATGATTATGCCACTGTACTCCATCCTGGACCACAGAGCAAGACCCTGTCTCTAAAAAAATTTTTTTAATTAAAAAAATTAAGACAAGAACGTTTACATCTTCCTAGAAATTTCTCTCATGACCCTTCTCAGTCTGTCACCCTCCAAAGCAACCACTGATCTGATTCAATGTTTTAAATGTTATAATGTATTTTTAAAATAACACTGCAGAATAAAATACAAAAAGATGCTCCAAACCTTAAAAATAATTTATTGGTAGTATTCAAGTGGAGCTGCTCTAAAATATAGGACCTGTGGCATGTGATGATTAACTTAGCTGCCCTGTTTTGTTGAACTTCAGAATTTTTACCTAGCTTTATGGACTGCGCTATGGCAACATCTTTCCATCTCCTTATTATATTATTTCCCCAATTAACTTGCTTAAATCATACCTTAAGACTCCTAGCAATTTAAAATATAAATTGGAAATTTTAAATTATTTTGTCATTCATTTGAATATTAAACATTTAAAGAACCTAACTGAACCCAGACACTGACTTCTTTTTTTTATTTATAGGATAGGTACAGTAGAGGCGGTGAAATGTGAGCTTGTTTATAATGGTCCACACTGTATTCATTTCTAATTCAGAGGTACTATCTTTAAGGATAAGAGATAATTTAGGTTCTCATATACAGGTAGCTCAACCCTTTCATTCATAGGTAGGCTGGTTTTAGTTCCATAGATTCTCTGTGGAATTCCATGGCATAGAGAAAAGAGCAAGAGTGCTAGATCTTACACTTACCTGGGAGAAACAAACACTACCAGGCCCCAAATACTGTGCCTTTTTTTCACTGATCTCCATGCTTTTTTGATTATGCATCTCAACTGAGAAATTTTTTGATTTATATCCCCTAATGTAGGTATCATTGTATTCATATTATATACATTATCATACTTATATAATTAGGAATTTTTACTATATATATTTTATTCATGATTTTATTTAAATTTTATATCTGCATTTTATTGATGAAGACACTAAAGCTCAAAGAAGTTTAGTAACTTGTTCAAGGTCACCTAACTTACTAATTGGGTGATAGTTGACAAATTCCAAACCATTTTGGGGCCTTATTTATAAAGTTATTCCAACTATGTTATCTTCAAGGCCTCTTCTAACCCTTAACAACCTGTGCTTCTATGCTAGCTAACACTCATCTAAGATTTAGTCTCTGATTTAATATTTCTTAGCAGATATGGCTCTATTATGATCCATATATTAATAGTTAGCAATGTTAGGAAATAGTGGGTGGAAGAAGAGAAACTTACATTTAAAACAGTATCAAGCTAGCTTGTTCTTTGGTATAATTTTTTAAATCCTTCACAGAAATAGAAAAAAAATATTAAAATTTATGTGGTTCTGTGTAAGCAACATTAAAAACAATTTTTTTTATGTGGAACTACAAAAGGCCTAGAATAGCCAAAGCCATCCTGAGCAAAAAGAACAAAACTAAAGGAATCACATTACTTGACTTTGAATTATGCTACAGAGCTATTATAACCAAACCAGCATGGTACTGACATAAAAACAAGAACACAGACCAAGGGAACAGAATAGAGAACCCAGAAATAAATATATACATCTATGGTGAACTCATTTTTGACAAAGGTGCTAAGAATATACATTGAGGAAAGGACAGTCTCTTCAATAAATGGTCCCTGGGAAAACTGGATATTCATATGCAGAAGAATGAAACTAGACCCCTATCTTTCGCCAGATACAAAAATCAAATCAAAATTGACTAAAGACTTAAATCTAAGACCTGAAATTATGAAACTGCTACCAGAAAACATTGGGGAAATTCTCCAGGAAATTGATCTAGGCAAAGATTTATTGGGTAATACCCTAAAGAACACGCAACCAAAGCGAAAATGGACAAATGGGATCACATCAGGTTAAAAAGCTTCTGCATACTATCTCACACTTGTCTTAAAAAAATAAAATAAATTTTAAAAAATAAAAATAAAAAGCTTCTGCACAGCACTGTAAACAATCAATCAAGTTAAGGGACAACTCACAGAATGGGAGAAAATGTTTGCAAACTACCTATCAGACAACAGGGTTAATAGCCAGAATATAGAAGGAACTTAAATAACTCAATAGGAAAAAATCTAATAATCTTATTTTAAAATGGGCAGAAGATCTGAATAGACGTTTCTTAGAAGAAAACATACAAGTGGCAATCAGGTATATGAAAAGGTGCTTAACATCACTGATACCAGAGAAATGCATCTCACTCTAGATAAAATGGCTTCTATTCAAAAGACAGGCAATAATGAATGCTGGCAAGGATGTAGATAAAAAGGAACCCTTGTACGTTTTTGGTGGAAATGTAAATTAGTACAGCCACTATGGAGAGTGGCATGGTGGTTCCTCAAAAAACTGAAAATAGATCTATTATATGATCCAGCAATCCCACTGCTAGGTTATACCCAAAAGAAAGGAGTTAACTAAATAAAATAGATTTCTGCATTCCCAATCAATTGTAGCACTATTCACAATAGTTAAGATTTAGAAGCAACCTAAGTGTTCATCACAGATGAATGGATAAAGAAAATGTGTTATATATACAAAATGGAGTACTGTTCAGCCATAGGGGAAAAAAAGAAAAAAGAGATCCTGTCATTTACAACAACATGGATGGAACTGGAGGTCATTATGATAAGTGAAATAAGCCAGGCATAGAAAGACAAACTTCACATGTTCTGACTTACTTGTGGGAGCTAAAAATTAAAACAATTGAAGAGTGGAATGATGGGAAAGGTAGTGGGGTGGGTGGGAAGTGGAGATGGTTAATTGGTACAAAAATATAGTTAGATAGAATGAATAAGATCTAGTATTTGTTAGCACAACAGAATAATTACAGTCAACAGTAATTTATTGTACATTTTAAAATAACTAAAAGGGTATAATTGGAATGTTCATAACACAAAGAAAGGATAAGTGCTTGAGGTGATGGATGCCCCATTTACCCTGAGATGATTATTATGCATTGCATGTCTGTACAAAATATCTCATGTACCCCATAAATATATATACCTATAATGTACCCATAAAAATTAAAAATTAAGAAAATATTGACATCTTTTGCTTATAGGTATATGCTGCATATTTAAGAGATTTATAGCAACAATCACTTCAAACATAATTTACAAGATACTCATTACCCTAAACACCATAGATAATTCTATCAGTATATTTTCATGAAGATCTTTGGGTAATTATTTTTCAGCATTTTCCCATATGGCAAGGTGAAGCCTATTATTTTTCTAAGTACTTGTGTTGCTGTAAATAACCACCAGTGTGGAAGGTGCCTCAATTTCCTGTAATGTCACAGCAAAAACGCTTTTATTTAGAAATAGTCTCAGTATAGTTCCTTTGTAAGTCAGCTGTTTCCTTCTAAGTGAAAATTGCTTTGATCAAAAGAGCTGTCATTTATCTCTGAAACAATTTCTATAAGTTTTGTTTTGGTCTTAGCCTTCTCCAGAATTTAAGAGAGAAATGGGAAGACAATTTTGGATTAACACCTGTCTGAGAAATTCCAAAATTAGAAATGGCCATCTGGTTTGCATGTTTAGCAAAATAGGATTTTACCATTCCAAAGAGATTTTTAGGCTCTTCTAAAAACTGCTGCGCCATCAACATTTTACTATCATACTGAAAAGAGGATAGATAGGTGTTGGTGATGTTCATTCTAAGAAGGAATGCTGCAGTAACAACCTCTCTGTTCTCTGAGACACTTAGATGGGCAATTTAAGGCCCTGTCTCTTTGCTTGGACCCACATAACCTGACAGCCTATCTTAGATTTCACTGTTTTAATTATTTTAGGTCAAGCTCAAAGAATTAAATCTTGGTAGCTCTTACAATACCTGAATTTGACCTACGTCATCCCTGTGTTGAGGGCCTTTTAGATTTTTGACTAGCTCTCCTGCCTCTTATGATCACTTTGATATACATTTCCTAGATAAATTCCTGACATTCTGCATTTTAGAAGTTCCAAGTTGGTCATTCAGCAGCTCTTATCAGTGCCCCACAGGTCTAAGTATAACTGGACTTTTACCAGAGTTAGTACTTAATATTCAGAGAGCATATTTTCCAAAATGTTAAGGCCACTGTCAAAGAAATGAAACTAAAACTATAATTACCTGTAGAATTGGATGCTGGGGAAGGTGAAATGCAGTGAATGTTAATTGTTAACAAGCATTTTAGAAAGCAGTGTAACATTAGGCTGGGCACAGTGGTTCACACCTGTAATCCCAGTACTTGGGAGGCCAAGGTGCGAGGACTTCTTGAGCCTAAGAGTTCAATGCCAGCCTGGTCAACATGGCAAAACCCTGTTTCTACAAAAAATACAAAACTTAACTGGGAGTGGTGGTATGCACCTATAGTCCCAGGTACTTGGGAGGCTGAGGTGGAAGGATCACCTGAGGTCCTGGGGGGTCAAGGCTACAGTGGCCATGATTATGCCACTGCATTCAAGCCTGGGTAACAGAGTGAGATCCTGTCTCAAAAAAGAAAAAGAAAGCAGTGTAACATTATGTTTCATAAATCTTTTAAAACTGCAATGCATACCCTTTGAGCTAAGAATTTTACTTCCTGAATATCTCTCTTGAGGAAATAATAAAAAACTCAGGCACGCTCCATGTGACATCAGCAAGATGGCTGACTAGAAGCCCCTAGTGCACATGACCCTCACAAAGAACCAAAACAATGGCTAAACCACATTTTAATGAAAACAACTGAAGAGAGCACTGGAGTACATTGGAGAAATAAAAGAAACAGTTGAGCACAGGAACTTGGGAGGACCACATAGAGAATGGAAGGAAACACCAGCCTTCACCACCCCATCCCCCAATGAGGATCAGCTGGAAACCAGGGGAAATTTCTCCCTACAGTGAGGAGTCAAGCAAGAGGATCTTAGCAACCCCTATCAACACCTCGGCCAACTACACACCTCACCACTAGGGTCCCCTGCAATTTTCACTGACACTAAGGCCAGCTGAGAGAGCTGCCTGGAATCCACAGAGCTGTGGTCTCCCCAAAGACAAAGAGGAAGTGGACACTGTGCTCCACTTCTTGTGGGCCTCTTGGCTACTGCACTATGCCATCTTGGAACTGGTACTATGGCTGGAGTGTGTCTTTCTCCATGGGTGAGTAGCCATAGCTCCCCTTCATCCCTGAGGCTAAGCCACTGCTGAACTACCCCATCCCAGTGGCCAGACATCCTCAAACCATGCTGTAAGTAGCTTTTACACCCTTTTCTGTGGGGACAAGTGGAGGTGGAACTACTCCACCTACCCCTTACCCTGTCCCTTGGGCCAGATCTGAAGTGGTAACCTGTCTTTGGGAAAATAGTACCTAGGCTTCTCAAGCCTCCCCAGTGCCTAAGTTGGAAACAGCACTCTGCATCCCAGAAAACAATGCTTTGGCTGCCCAGAGTGGTCAAACACCTCAGTACCTAAGCTGAAGTGGCACCCTGCATCGCAGGGAAATGGTGCCTGGACATCCCAGAACATTGACACCCTGCTCTCCCATACCCCCCACCAGCCAATCTGAGCTAAAGTGGCACTTCACCCCCTAGATAATCAGTACACTGGCTAAGCTGAGCAGCTGTGCATTCCAGGGCTGAGCTGATGTACTATTCTTTGTCCTAGGGAAATAGAGCAGTGTCTGAGCTGAGACATCCCACCTTACAAGCCAAACAACTTTAGTACCCTGCTTCCCTGGAGCTAGACTAGCTCCCTAGAGCCTGAGCTGCCTACAACCCTCTCCTGGGGGTGTATAGTCATTGCTGTGCATTCCCTGCCTCCCAAGGGCCAAATAACAACTGTGTTCCATTATTCTGGGATATTTGCTGCCATTGCACCTATCATCACAGAATCTGAGATACTTCCAAGCCCCACCATCCCAGGGTATAGAGGCACTACTACACAGTGCCTCATCCCCTGGAACCTGAGTTGTTACTGAGCTGTATTGGCTCAGGTTTCCAAATTGCAGCCATACACTACTCCTGAATCCCAAATCTCCAGAGCACCTGTTCCTCCGCAGAGTGGGGCCAGTGTTATGCCCTGACCCCTAGGGGTACAATCACAGCTACAGCCTAGCTACATGGACCCAAGCTGCTAGGGAGTACTTAACAGTCACAGATCCTAGCTCAGTAGGCAGCCTACATCCAACCTGCCACAGAAAATGAACCTGTGCCCCAAGACCCAGCTGCTACAGTAGGTTGGCAAAACCCCAGGACCGTGGCCTCACAGCTGCTCTGAACACCAGCACTTGGAACCCAGCACTGCTGCAGCTGCTTGTAGACCATGTCAGACCTGACACCAAGAAGGATCCCCTCAGCTAAGTCTCCCCATTGTGGGGAAAATAGGAATAGAAGGACCCCAAAGGCCCTTGACACTGAGGACATTAACAACCTGTGTTGCCACCCTGCCACAGCCACAAACTTCTATAGCCTATGCCATTGAAGTATCCACAGTTATTGTTAATATTGAACACAGCTGAAGAAGCTGCACAGAGACTGTACCACTACACTTATCTGGATGGAGTCATTGCACTTTTCCTAACCAGCACACTAAGTTCCAACTATGGGTGAAAGTTTTTCCCTATGAAAACCACTTTAGAAAGTTTAGAAGAGGCAGTTATTGCTTCAGCTAAACTGACATCAAAACATGGACATAAGAGACATGAGAAAGCAAGGAAAGCCAATTTTACCAAGCTTGGATTTGTGACTGTGAGATACCCCTTAGCAGCTTTGGTCATGGGGCTAGATTGTAGCTGTAATTCTACCCTAGGGGGCAAGGTACAACATTGGCCCCACTCTGGGGAGGAAAAGGTGCTCTGAAGATTTGGACCTCAGGAGTAGGATAGGGCTGCAATTTGGAAATCTGACACTACCAAAGAAACATAACTCTCTGGTGACAGACCACAGTGAAAAGGAAATCAGTGTATTTCTAGAAAAGGAATTCAAAATAATGATCTTAAGGAAACTCAATGAGATACAATTCAAGATAGACAGTGAAATCAGGAAAACAATTCATGATATGACCAAGAAATTCAACAAACAGAATCACAAAAAAGAACCAAACAGAAATTTTGCAGCTGAAGAAGTTGATGAATGAAATAAAAAAATACAGCCAGGCACAGTGGCTCACACCTGTAATCTCAGCGCTTTGGGAGGCTGAGGCGGGCAGATCACCTGAGGTCAGGAGTTAGAGACCAGCCTGACAAACATGGAAAAACCCCGTCTCTACTGTAAATACAAAATTAGCCAGGCATGGTGGCAGATGCCTGTCATCCCAGCTATACAGGAGACTGAGTCAGGAGAATTGCTTGAACCCAGGAGGCAGAGGTTGTGGTGAGCCAAGATCATGCCATTACATTCCAGCCTGGGCAACAAGAGTAAAACTCCATCTTAAAAAAAAAAAAAAAAAAAACAGGCTGGGCACGGTGGCTCACGCCTATAATCCCAGCACTTTGGGAGGCCGAGGCGGGTGGATCAAAAGGTCAGACTATCCTGGCCAACGTGGTGAAACCCCATCTCTACTAAAAAAAATACAAAAATTAGCTGGGCATGGTGGAGCGCACCTATAGTCCTAGCTACTCGGGAGGCTGAGGCAGGAGAATTGCTTGAACCCAGGAGGCGGAGATTGCAGTGAGCCGAGATTGTGCCGCTGCACTCCAGCCTGGCGACAGAGTGAGACTGTCTTAAAAAAAAAAAAAAAAAAAATAGGCCAGGTGGAGTTGGTGCATGCCTGTAATCCCAGCACTTTGGGAGGTCGAGGCAGGCAGATCATCTGAGGTCAGGAGTTTGAGACCAGCCTGGCTAACATGGTAAAACCCCATCTCTACTAAAAATACAGAATTAGCCAGGTGTGGTGGTACATGCCTGTAATCCCAGCTACTCAGGAAGCTGAGACAGGAGAATCACTTGAACCCAGGAAGCGGAGGTTGCCATGAGCCAAGATCACACCATTGCACTCCCGCTTGCAATGAGAGCAAAACTCTGTCTCAAAAAAACAAAACAAAACAAAACAATAGTTTCAACAGCAGATTATATCAAGCAGAAGAATCTCTGGATTTGAGGACAGATCATTTGAAATTACCCAGTCAGGGGAAAAAAAAGTAAGAATGAAAAACAGTGAAGAAAGCCTACAAGACTTATGGGACACCATTACGTGAAAAAATATTTGCATTATGGGAATTTCAGAAGGAGAAAAGAAGGGAAAAGGTGTAGAAAACCTACTTGATGAAATAATAACTGAAAACTTCACAAGTCTGAGGAGAGGTGTAGACTATCCAGATCAAGGAAGCTCAAAGATTCAACCCAAAATAATTCTTCCTGAGGCACATTATAGTCAAATTGTCAAAAGTCAAAAACAAAGACTTCTAGAAACTGCAAGAGGAAAGTGTCAAGTCACATATAAGTCACATTAGACTAACAGCAGATTTCTCTGCAGAAACCTTACAGTCCAGGAGAGAATGGGATGTGCTGAAAGAAAAAAAAAAATAGCCAGCCAGGAATACCACACCCAGCAAAGCTCTCTTTCAGAGATGAGGGAGAAATCCCAGATACGCAAAAACAAAGGGAATTCAACACCACTAGATCAGCCCTACAAGAAATGCTTAAGGGAGTCTTATGTCTGGAAGTGAAAAGGTAATCATCACTATCATGAACACACAAAAGTATAAAACTTACTGGTAGAGTAGATACATGAAGGAGAACAAGAAAAGAATCAAACCATAGGACTACAAAATACCACCAAACCACTATGATAAACATTAAGAGAGGGAAAAAAGAAACAAAGGATATACAAAACAACCAGAAAACAATAAAATGAATAAGTAAGTTCTCCCCTATCAATAATAAGCTTTAATGGAAACAGATTAAATTTCCACTTAAAAAGTATAGACTGGCTGAATGGATGAAAAAGTCATTACCCAACTATATGCTGCCTACAAGAAACTCACTTGTAAAGACATATAGACTGAAAGTGAAGGGATGGAAAAACATAGTTCACACAAATAGAACCTAAAAGTGAGCAGAAGTAGCTGTGCTTACATCAGATAAAACAGACTTTAAGTCAAAAACTATACAAAGAGACAAAGGTCATTACATAATGTTAAAGGGATCAATTCAGCAAGAAGATATAACAATTATAAATATATATGAACCCAACACTGTAGTACCCAGAGATATATAAAGCAAATCTTACTTGATCTAAAGAGAGAGATAGACTCCAATACAATAAAAGTTGAGGGTTTCAGCATTCCACATTCAGCATTTTGATAAATCATGTAGACAGAAAATCAACAACAGAAATGAATATAAAGTACATTTTAGGCCAAGTGCAATAGCTTGTGCCTGTAATCCCAACACTTTGAGTGGCCAAGATGGGAGGATATTTGAACCCAGGAGTTTGAGGTCAGCCTGGGCAACATAGGGTGACACCAGTCTATACAAAACATTGGGGAAAAAAATAGCCAGGCATGGTGGCACATGTCTGTGGTTGCAGCTACTCAGGAAGCTGAGGTGGGAGGTCGAGCCCAGGAGGTCAAGGCTGCAGTGAGCCATGATTGTGCCAGTGCACTCTAGCCTGAGTGGCAGAATGAGACCCTGTCTCTAAATAAGACAGGCTCATAATTCTGGCACATTGGGAGGTCAACGCAGAAAGATTACTTGAAGCCAAGAGTTTGAGACCAGCCTCGGCAACAAAACAAGAACTCATCTCCACAAAAACCATAAATAAAAATTAGCAAAATATGGTGGTTAACACCTATAGTCCCAGCTACTCAGGAGGCTGAGGCAAGAGAATCCCTTGAGCCCAGGAGTTCAAGGCTGCAGTGAGCTAAATTCATACTGCCACATTCTATTCCAGGTGACAGGGTGATATGTTTTGTGATATGGTTTGAATGTTTGTCCCCTCCAAATCTCATGTTGAAATGCAATCCCAAGTTTTGGAGGTGGGGCCTGGTGGGAGGTGTTTGGATCATGGCAGGGGAACTCTCATGAATGGCTTAGCACCATCTCCTTGGTGATGAGTGAGTTCTCACTCTGAGTTCATGTGAGATCTGGTTGTTTAAAAGTGTGTAGCACTTCCCTCATTGCTCTCATCACCATGTGACAGGCTGGCTCCCTGTCAGCTTCTACCATAACTGTAAGTTTCCAGAGGCCCTCATCAGAAGCTGAGCAGATGTTGGCACCATGCTTCTTGTATACCCTGCAGCAGTACCATAAGCCAATTAAACCTTTTTTTTTTTTTTTTTTTTTTGAGATGGTGTCTCACTCTGTTGTCCAGGCTGGAGTGCAATGACACAATCTCGGCTTACTTCCACCTCCGCCTCCCAGATTCAAGCAATTCTTCTGCCTCAGCCTCCCAAGTAGCTGGCTACAGGTACTCGCCACCATGCCAGGCTGATTTTTTGTATTTTTAGTAGAGACAAGGTTTTGCCGTGTTGGCCAGGCTAGTCTCAAACTCTTGACCTCAAGCAGTCCACCTGCTTCAGCCTCCCAAAGTGTAAACCCCTTTTTAAATAAATTATCTAGCCTCAGGTATTCCTTTATTGTGACACAAAACAAACTAATATACCTTGTCTCTTTAAAAAAAAAAGGGACTTCTGATATTATACAAACATGGAAATGAAACAACATGCTCCTGAGTGACCAATGGGTCAATGAAGAAATGAAAAAAATTTTTAATTTATTGAAATGATAATAGAAACACAATATAACAAAACCTGTGGGAGACAGCAGATTAAGACAGAAGTTTATAGCAATAAAACCTACATCCAAAAAGTAGAAAGATTCTAAAGAAATGAATTAACAATGCATCTCAAGAAACTAGAAAAGCAAGAATAAACCAAACCCAAAATTATAAATTAAGAAATAATAAAGATCGACAAAAAAAAAAAGATCAACAAAATGAAAAATTAGTTTTTCAAAAAGACAAAATTGGTGAACCGTTAGCTGGACTAACCAAGAAAAAAAGAGAAAAGACCCAAATAAATAAAATAGAGATGAAAAGGAAATATAATAACTAATAACACAGAAATACAAAGTATCATTAGAGACATCATATCATGAACAACTATACATCAACAAATTAGAAAACTAGGGGAAATGGATCAATTTTTGTACACATACATTTTACCAAGATTGAACCAAGAAGAAACAGGAAACCTGAACAGACCAATTATAAGTAATGAGATTGAATCTATGAATCTGCAATAAAGTGTTTCCTATCAGAAAAAGGCCCAGGACCCGATGGCTCCACTGCAGAATTCTACCAAACATTTAAAGAACTAATACCAATTCTCAAATTCTTCCAGAAAACTGAAAAGAAGGACATTCTTCCAACTCATTCTATAATGCCAGTGTTACCTCAATACCAAAACCAGACAAGAACACCAGAAAAAAAGAAAAATATAGGCCAATATACTTGATGAACATAGATGTAAAAATCCTCAACAAAATACCAACAAACTGAATCCAGCAGCACATTGAAAAAATCATTTACCGTGATCAAATAGGATTTATTCAAGGAATGCAAAGATAGCTCAATGTACACAAATCAATAAATGTGATATATCACATTAACAAAACCAAGAACAAAAACCATATGATCATTTTAATAGATACCAAAAATTATTCAATAAAATTAAATGTCTTTTCGTGATGAAACCACTCAACAAATTGGATATAGAAGGAAAATACCACACCATGGTAAAGGCCACATATGGCAAACCCACAGACAACATGATGCTGAACAAGGAAAAGCTGAAAGCTATTTCTCTAAGATCTGGAACAAGACCAGGATGCCTACTTTCACCACTTTTATTCCACATAGTACTGGAAGTCCTAGCTAGAGCAATTAAGCAAAGAAAGAAAGAGGAAAGAAAGAGAGAATGAGAGAAAGAAAAGAAGGAAAAGAAAGAAAATGGAAAAGAAAGAACAAAGAAAAGAAAGGGCATTCCAGTTAGAAAGGAGGGAATTACATTGTCCCTGTTTGCAAATTACAAGATCTTATATATAGAAAACCCTAAAAGCTCTACCAAAAAACTTAGAACTAATCAATGAATTCAGGAAAGTTGCAGAATACAAAATCAAAATGCAAAAATCAGTAGCATTTCTATATACCAACAATGAACAGCAGAAAAGGAAATTAAGGAAGCAGTCCCTTTTACAATAGCTACAATGAACAAATAAAATACCTAAGAATAAATTTAAGGAGGTAAAATATCTCTATAAGGATGAAAGAAATTGAAGAGGACACACAAAAAAATGGAAAGACAGCCAGGCGTGGTGGCTCATGCCTGTAATCTCAGCACTTTGGGAGGCTGAGGCAGGCAAATTGCTTGAGCTCAGAAGTTCAAGACCAGCCTGGCAACATGGCAAAACCCTATCTTCACCAAAAATACAAAATAATTAGCTGGGCATGGTGGCACAGACCTGTAGTTTCAGCTACTTGAGAGGCTGAGGTGGGGGGATTGCTTGAGCCCAGGAGACAGGCTGCAGTGAGTTGAGATCACATCACTGCATTCTAGCCTGGGTGACAGAGTGATACCCTGTCTCAATTGAAAAAAAAAAAAAAAAAAAAAAGGAAAGATATCTCATGTTTATGGATTGGAAGAATTAATGTTGTTAACATGACCATACTACCAAAAGCAATCTACAAATTCTGTGCAATCCCCATATTACCAAAAGCAATCTACAAATTCTTTGCAACCCCTATCAAAATACCAATGACATTATTCAATGAAATATAAAAAAGCAATCCTAAAACAAATATGAAACTATAAGAGACCCTGAGTAGACAAAATAATCCTGAGAAAAAAGAACAAAGCTGTAGGCATCATACTACCAGATTTCAAAATATACTACAAAGCTATAGTAACAAAAACAGCATGGTACTAGCTATAAAAACAGACCAATAGACCAATGGTACAGAGCCCAGAACCTAGAAATAAACAGCTATCTGATTTTTGACAAAGGTGCCATGAACATTTATTGGGAAAGGGACTGTCTCTTCAATAAGTAGTGTTGGAAAAACTGGATAGCCATATGGAGAAATATGAAATTAGACCCCTGTCTCTCACCATGTTAAAAGTCAACTCAAAATGGATTAAAGACTTGAATAGAAGGCATGAAGCTATGAAACTATTAGTAAGAAGCATAGGGGAAACACTTTATGACACTGGTTTGGGCAAAGAACTTATGGAGAAGACCTCAAAAGCACAGGCAACATAGACAACAAAAATAGACAAATGGGATTATCTCAAACTAAAAACGCTTCTGCACAGCAAAGGAAAAAAATCAACAGAGTGAAGAGACAACCTGCAGACTGAGAGAAAATATTTGCAAAGTACTGATCCAACAAGGGATTAATATCTAGAATATGCAAAGAACTCAACAGCAAAACAGCAACAACAAATTTCGATTTTAAAATTGGCAAATGAGCTGAATGGACATCTCTCAAAACATACGAATGACCAACAGGTACATGAAAAAAGTGCTTAACGTCACCAATAATCAGGGAAATGCAAATACAATCCACAATGAGATATCTAAACCCAGTTAGAATAGCTATTATCAAAAAGACAAAAAATAACAAATGATGGTAAGGATGTGGAGAAGGAGGAACTCTCTTACACTATTGGTGGAAATAAAAATTAGTGTAGCCACTATGGAACTCAGTATGGAGGTTCCTCAGAACACTGCGAATAGAACTACTATATGATCCAGCAGTTCCACTACTGTGCATATATCCCAAGGAAAGTTAATCACTTTGTTGAAGAGGTATCTGCACTCTCATATTTATTGTAGCACTAGTCACAGTAGCCAAGGTATGGAATCAACCTAAGTGTCAATCAACAGATGAATAGATAAAGAAAATGTAATATGTATACATAATGGAATACTATTTAGCCATGAAAAAAATGAAATTTTGTCATTCACAGCAGCATGGATGTGGCTTGGGGGACATTATATTAAGTGAAATAGGCTGGGTGCAAAAAGGTAAATGCTGCATGATCTTACATGTGGAAGCTTAAAAAGTTGAGCTTATAGAAGTAGAGAATAGAAGAGCAGTTACTAGAGGTAAGGAAGGGTAAGGGGAAGAGGGGGATAACCAAAGATTGTTTAACAGATAACAAAAGTACAGCTAGATAGGAGGAGTAAGTTTTAGTGTTCTATAGCAATATAGGGTGACTATAATTAACAATTTATTGTATATTTTCAAATAGTAGAAGAGAGGATTTTAATGTTCCAAATACAAAGAAATGATCAACGTTTGAGGTGATGGGGAAAAAAAGAATAGTGGTCCGTACTAGATTGTTATTTAATAAATTCTTACTGAAGTTTTTAAAAAGCTCAGGTCACTATGTATTTAATGCAATAGGCAGTAGAGTAAAGTGCAGGCTCTGAAGCCAGGCTGCCTCCATTCAAAGCCTGGTTCTCCTACTTACAACTAGTATGGCCTTGCTTATCCTCTGTATGTTTCTCAGTTTTTCCATCTGTAAAATGATGAATAGTCCCCTACTCATAGAGTTCTTCTAAAGGGATAATAGTAGTCCCCTCCAGTATCAGTTAGTTACCCCAGTAATGCTGCATAATCAATTTCCCCAAAACTTAGTGACATACCATAAGCATTTATTTCTGAATCACACATCTACGGGTCAGCTAGAGTTCCACTATTCTAGGCTTGGCTTGACTTCAGGACATTTTGGTTCAGGTGGGCTATAGTGTCACTTATTTTTGTGTGTGTCAGTAGACTACTAGGGGTCTGTTCTACTGGCAGTATCTGAAGTGAAAGAAAGCAAGTCCATCTGCATTGTTTTCTTTTTCTTTCCTTTTCTTTTCTTTTTTTTTTTTTGAGACAGGGTCTTCCTCTGTTACCCAGGCTGGAGTACAGTGGCACGATCACAGCTCACTGCAGCCTTGACATCCCAGGCTCAATTAATCCTCTCACCTCAGCCTCCCAAGTAGCTGGGATTATAGACGAGTGCCACCCTGCCCAGTTAATTTTTTTTTTTTTTTTTAGTAGATATAGGGTCTTCCTATGTTTCTCTAGTTGGTCTCGAACTCCTGGGCTCAAGTGATCCTCCCACTTGGCCTCCTGAAGTGCTGGAATTACAGGTGTGAGTCACTACACCTGACCCAATTGCATACTTTTCTTTGCATGTAATGTTTGCATTTAACAAACATTGACTAAAGCAAGTCACGTGGCTGAGCCCAACACCAATGAGGCAGGGAAGGTGAGGCAGTGGGAGAGAATGAGTGTTTGCTGAACAGTTCAGGGGTCAGCAAACTATTTTGTTAAAGAGCCAGATAGTAAATACTTTTTGCTTTGTTGGCCATATTGTCTCTGTTGCAACCAATGAACTCTACTGTTATAGCATGAAAGCAGCCTTAGATAATAATATATTGACAGATAGAGTGACTGTGTTCCAGTAAGCTGTATTTACAAAACCAAGCAGCAGACTGGATTTGGCTCATGGGCCATAGTTTTCCAATTCCTAATTTACCGTATCAGCTCATAGAGTTTTTATGAGGATTAAGTATATTAATATATAGAAAGTACTTTTAACAGTTCCTGTACAGAGTAGCACTAATAAATATTGGCTTTCCTTCATATTATTTATCACTATCCTATATTACAGTACAGTATTGGAAATAATAAAAATGTGCAACAATACAGATAGGGTTGAATAAGTTATGGCATACCTGTGCTGTAAAATGTTATATGTCCATTTAAAGACCAAAAAATATTGATGTTTAAATGGGCATGTAACATTTTACAGTATGGATACAGAGGCTTACGCCTATAAACCTAGCACTTTGGGAGGCTGAGGCAGGGAGATTACTTGAGCCCAGGACTTCAAGACCACCCTGGGCAACATAGTGACACCCTATCTTTATTTAAAAAGACTTTTTTTTTTTTTTGAGGCAGAGTCTTGCTCTGTTGCCAGACTGAGTGCAGTGGTGCGATCTTGGCTAACTGCAGCCTCTGCCTCCTGGGTTCAAACGATTCTCGTGCCTCAGCCTCCCAAGTAGCTGGAATTACAGGCATGCACCACCACACCCAGCTAATTTTTTGTATTTTTAGTAGAGACAGGGTTTCACCATGTTGGCCAGAATGGTCTGGATCTCCTGACCTTATGATCTACCTACCTTGTCCTCCCAAAATGCTGGGATTACAGGCATGAGCCACTGTACCCAGCAGAAATTTTTTTTGAAACAGGGTCTTGCTCTGTTGCCTAGGCTGGAGTATAGTGGCACATCATCACTTTCTGCAGCCTCAGTCTCCCCAGCTCAAGCAATCCTCCCACCTCAGCCTGCCAAGTACCTGGGACTACAGGTGCAAGCCACCATGCCTGGCTAATTTTTAATTTTTTGTACAGACAGGGTCTCAGTGTGTTATCCAGGCTGATTTCAAATTCCTGGACTCAAACAATCCACCCACCTTGGCCTCCCAAAGTGCTGGGATTACAGGTATGAGCCACTGTGCCCAGTCTTAAATATAAATTTTTTGAAAATATATCAAGACTATATAATGGCATAGGAACATGTTTATGTTAAATGAGAAAAGGAGATAAGTAATATGTATCATATGATCCCAACTTTATTTTTCTTAAAAGATAATGTATTTTGTATATGCACAAACATGGAAAACAGCTAGGAAAGGAATATGTCAAACTGGATCATTGAGTTTGTTTGTTTTTTGTTTTGTTTTGTTTTTGAGGTGGTATTTTGCTCTTGTTGCCCAGGCTGGAGTGCAATGGCGCGATCTCAGCTCACTGCAACCTCCGCCTCCCAGGTTCAAGTGATTCTCCTGCTTCAGCCTCCTGAGTAACTGAGATTATAGGCATGTGATACCACGCCTGGCTAATTTTGTGTTTTTAGTAGATATGGGGTTTCTCCATGTTGGTCAGGCTGGTCTCGAACTCCGACCTCAGGTGATCCACCCGCCTCGGCCTCCCAAAGTGCTGGGATTACAGGCATGAGCCACTGTGCCCAGCTGATACCGCTATACTTTGAAAAAGCCCAGCTAGCCACATAGAGCTGTTCCAGCCACCTCAGTTGAGAAGTTGCGCATATGAATGAAGAAGCCATCTATCTGCACATCCAACCCAGATAGTCCTTCAGATAGCCCCAGTCTTCATCACAAATGGATGAGAACCTTCAAGAGAGAACTGCTTAGCTGAGTCCAGTCATCCCTCAGAACCACGAGAGATAGATAGTTATTTTAAGCCTCTGAATTTTCAGATGGTTTGTTACACAGCAATAGAAAATCAAAATACTTAGTTTTTTTGCGTAACCTTGTCCTGCACTGGGGTGTTGAAGATCCCTATGATGAGTTATTTTTACCTGCAATTGCAAATGCCAACATTCCTTTTATTTATAGATTGCTAATGGAGGTTACACCTTCCTCCCATATGCCCTGTAAGATGCTGGCTAATTGTTAATTAAAAGCCATCTGCATGCCTACTTTTTTTAACCCTGGGGATGCCTTTTATGTTTTCTTCGCCTTGAAGCTCTTTCAACACATACCTGGCCTGTGTTCTGTAAAGCAGCAGCAGCAAGGAAAGAAATTATAGTCCTCAGCTTTTGCCAGAAGTCACTTCCTCAGTGGCTAAGACCTAGAATTGCACCCACCCTAGGGCATGTCTGTGACACTTCCCGTGTAAAACCTTTAGACTTCTTCCTGACACAACCAACTTAGAGCCAAAGCTGTTTCAACATTCTAAGCCTAACTATCATATCAGCACGTGGTTGAATTATATGTTTCCAAAGTCTCTTTCAAACCTTCTAAGTCTGTGATTTTCAGGAACATTGTATATACTATATGAGATACACCGAGTGTCTCGTGTAGTGCCTGGCACAGAACATAGCTCCATATTATGTGGGTTTTTTGTTTTTCCTTACATAAGTTGAAAAGTATACATTTTTAAATCTTTATATTGTTTATATATAAAAGTGTAAAGACTGCTTACTGAAAACTCAGTGGAATACTCTACAGCAAATAAAATGAACAAACTGTCTATATGTATCAGCATGGTTAAATCTCATGATATAATGCTGAGAGAAAGATGCAAGTCAAAATAGAATATGCTTCTACTTAGGTAAAGTTCAAGCAGTCAACATCAAACTCTGCATTATAGGGATACCTGATCAGTGGTTAAACTACTTAGAAAAGTACATAAATAAATGATTATCATAGTCAGGATAATTAACCCTTTATTGGGGAGGGGAGGACAGGGGCCAGTGAAGGTATTAGAAAATTATGGGGCTTTGTTTGTTTGTTTGTTTGTTTTGTCATTGTTGTTTCTTTCTTGAGACGGAGTTTCGTTCTTGTCGCTCAGGCTGGAGTACAATAGCACGATCTTGGCTTACTACAACCTCTGCCTCCTGGATTTAAGCAATTCTCCTGCCTCAGCCTCCCGAGTAGGTGGGATTACAGGCACGTGCCACCATGCCCAGCTAATTTTTGTATTTTTAGTAGAGATGGGGTTTCACCATGTTGGCCAGGCTGGCCTCGAACTCCTGACCTTGGATAATCCACCCACCTGCCTCAGCCTCCCAAAGTGCTGGGATTACAGGCGTGGGCCACCACACCCAGCCAGAAAATTCTGTATTTTAACCCAAGTGGTATTTATTTAGACATTTGCTTTATAATTATAGGCTGTATTTATATATTTTAAATAATTATATATTAATATTTCACAGTAAAAAATATTTTAAAGCATTAAGAGACTTGAAGATCTTAGAGACATATATTTAAATATGTACATTAAACACATATATACCTATAGTTTTTTCTAATTAAAAAAGTAATATAGCCGGTCACGGTGGCTCACACCTGTAATCTCAGCACTTTGGGAGACCGAGGCGGGTGAATTACCTGAGGTCGGTAGTTCGAGACCAGCCTGACCAACATGGAGAAACCCTATCTTTACTAAAAACACAAAATTAGCCAAGTGTGGTAGCACATGCCTGTAATCACAGCTACTCGGGAGGCTGAGGCAGGAGAAGTGCTTGAACCTGGAAGGTAGAGGTTACAGTGAACTGAGATAATACCATTGCAGTCCAACCTGGAAAACAAGAGTGAAACTCCCTCTCAAAAAAAAAAGTAATACATATTAGTTATAGAAAATTAAGAGAAGAAAAATAAAAATTATCCATAATTCCACCACCTCTTGACATCTTGAGATAACAACTCTTCATGTTTTATTTCCTTGTAGTTTCTAAAGTTTTTTGGTGATTTGTCTTTTTAAAAGCAAAATTGGGAACATATCATACATATGGTTTTGAAAACAGATTTTTTTTCACTTAATATATTACGAGCTATTTCTTTTACTTTGCCACTTCCTTCAAATAGTGTTTTAACCTTGAGCCTAGACACAGGCTTGAGAATCACCCTATGCAATTAATTCCTCAGTTGTTATTGGCATTTTATTATGCTGTCAGCCTCTAAGCATAGGAAATATGAACCAGCATTCAGAGAAAGTGTGAAAATTATCTGCTTTTTGTTGAAACTTTATTTCTAGAGTTTTCATAAAATCAAAACAGAGAATCTGCTCTTGCAAATAAAATCTTTAAACTTCAGATCGAAGAATAATTTGGATTCTTTCTATAAATATAAAAATTTACGTCTTAAAAAGATTAAGAATGCTGAAATTATGACCAGTAGACTCATAATGCCTTTTTTTTTTTTTTTTTTTGAGACAGAGTCCCCATTCTCTGTCCCCATTCTCAAAATGAAGAACATTTGTGTATGGAGTATTTAGGAGCAAAGTAAAGGGACTTTGTGCTTTACATGTTTATGAAAGATGCAGAGTATGAAAAACAGCTAGATAATAGAAGCATTTTTTCTTGTGAGGCAGAGTCTAGCTCTGTTGCCAGGCTAGAATGCAATGGTGCGATCTTGGCTCACTGCAGCCTTCGCTTCCCAGGTCAAGCAATTCTCCTGCCTCAGCCTCCTGAGTAGCTGGGATTACAGGTACCTGCCACCATGCCCAGCTAATTTTTGTATTTTTAGAAGAGATGGGGTTTCACTGTGTTGGCCAGGATGGTCTCAAACTCCTTACCTTGTGATCCACCCACCTTGGCCTCCCAAAGTGCTGGGATTGCAAGCGTGAGCCACCATACCCAGACAGAAGTAGCCTTAAATGGCTAAATTTTGGTGTGTTGCCTCTTTCTGCCTATTTTTAAAACTTAATGTAAAGTTACAAACAAGGTCAAAGATTTTCAAATTTGTTTTGAAATAAGTTATCACAATGAAATCAAACAATATTTTAAAAGAAGAAAAATTACTATTTTTAGAGTAGAATTGGCATTTTGTGTCGTCATGGGCTTACAATAAAAGATTGGCAATCATTTACCCTAATGATAAAGAACTGCTTGTTATTTCCAGACAGATGTTATCATATTTTTAAAATTAGTAATACTTTTTGCATTAAAGGCTAATTTAACATAAAACGCTAGTGTTGTACAAATTCGGCTCTTTCAACCCGCAATTTTTGTTTTCATTTCATTGTGTGACTGTGATACAGAGTTTCTCAAACCCATTTTGGGCCTGATGATGCTTTGCTGTGCGGAGCTACACTGCACACGTAGGTTGTTTAGCAGCATCTCTAGCTGCTACCCCACAAGATGTCCGTAGCAGCCTCTAGCTGGGAAACCAAACATGTCTCCAGACCTTGCCAAGTGTCCCCTATGGAGCAAAACTAAGTCCGTTTGAGAATCACTGCTATAGTGTATTTACTAAAATTCTTATGCTTTTCAGGAACAAAATAAGGACTAAAGCAACATACCATTACTAGCAAGACACACAATCTGCAGAATAAAAAAACTGCTGGGCGGTCATTGTAAATAGTTCAGCATAAATAAAAAGGTCAGACTATATTTCTTAATCAAAGACTACATTATTTAGGTAATTGGTACAGAACAGACCTCTAGAAACATTTTTGTTAGTGACATACAGGAAAATTAAATTGGTTAATAGCTACAGATGTAATGCATGGCTGTTTCTTTCTTCAATCATTATTTTTAAATGTGAAGCTGCAGGATCTGCGGATATTAAAGGACACATGAAGATCCTTTTACTACTTGGTGTTACCCCCAAAGCACAGCAATTCTCCATGGCATGCTGGAATAAAAATGTGTCTCACTCCCTTTGTCATTATGTCTGCAACAGGTGATGCCCAGTGCCCTGCTGGGAATATCATCAATCTCACTTCCTCTCCAAAATGCTTGGCATTCTTTGTCATGACAAGCAGTCATCGGGCAATCCAGTTCATAGGGTGTTTCTCTGTTTAAATATATGCCAGAGGAAGTAGAAAAATGTAGCTATTTGATAGCTAGAGAAAAGAAAAATATTTAAATGTTACCACAGAACCATTATCACACCTAAGAAAGACTAAAATTATCCTTTACTACCATCAAGTATCCTGTCATCCTTAAAACTTTCAGTTGTCTCAAATGTTAATTTTTACAGGTTTTCATTTGAATCAGGACTAAGAAAAGATATATGTGTTGTAATTGTTTGATATATTTCTTTTTTTGAAACAGTGTCTCTCTCTGTCATCCAGGCTGGAGTGCAGTGGTGCGATCTTGGCTCACTGCAACCTCTGCCTCCTGGGCTCAAGCAGTCCTCTCACCCTAGCCTTCCAGATAGCTGAGACTACAGGCATGAGCCACCATGCTTGGCTAATTTTGATTGTTATTTTCTGAGATGGGAGTCTTGCTCTGTTGCCCAAGCTGGAATGCATTGGCACAATCTCAGCTCACTGCAACCTCTGCCTCCCAGGTTCAAGCGATTCTCCTGCCTCAGCCTCCTGAGTAGATGGTATTACAGGTGTGTGCCACCATGCTCGGCTAATTTTTGTATTTTTAGTAGAGACAGGGTTTTACCATGTTGACCAGGCTGGTCTCAAACTCCTGATCTCAAGTGATTCACTTGCCTCAGCCTCCCAAAGTTCTGGGACTACAGGCGTGAGTCACTGCTCCTGGTTGGCCTTGGCTAATTTTTAAATTTTTTCATAGAGACAATGTCTCACTATATTGTCCAGGCTGGTCTCAAATTCCTGTACTCAAGTGATTCTCCTATCTCAGCCTCCAAAAATGCTGGAATTACAGGTGTGACCCACCGCGTCCAGCCTAATATATTTCTTAAATGTTTTTTAATCTTTAAGTTTCCCCTTCCTTTTTTTTCCTCCTTTTAATTTATTTGTTGAAGAAACTGCATTGTTTGTATTGCAGTGTTTCCCACAACGTGGAGTTTGCTGATTATATGCTTATAGTGTCACTTAAGTGTCACTTGTGTTCCTCTCTCTCATGTATTTCCTGTAAACTGGTAGCTGGAGCTAAAAGGCTTGATCAGATTCAGATTCAGTTTTCTTTTTGGCAAGTCGGAAAAGAAAGTGATAGCTCTGACAGCATTGTTGGCCTCTCGCTCAGTGACTTGCAAATTTATTTAGCTAACATTTGCTGAATACTTACTTTGTGCCCAGCAATGTGCTTATGTTTTATAGGCATTATGTCATTTAATCTTATTTAGGTTCACAGTATTAGTACATGTCAATTTCTATCTGATGACCAAACCTCTTATTAGAGATGAGTCATCTTAAATAGCTTTCAAGCAAACCCCTTGGTATGTACCCCATTGTCATTTATGTGATTTAATTTACAGTTTTATCTGAATTTTGTTTTTACTTAGAGCAATACAAAAATATCTTGCATTAAAAGTACTTCTTATTTTAGTAATAAAGCTCAAAGACCTACTGTTTTACTGAGAATTCATTGTACTCAAGCCTTTTGGTACAGGTATTCACCATCTGTTAACCTCACAAAGATATCTAAACCACAAATACGGCCAACAGAATTCAGCATTTCCTGAGTCTCTTTTTCCTTTGCACTCATTGTCTTCTGCAGGTGCGCTTATGTCTCTGTCATCTCTTTCTGCTTTCTTTGCATGCTCACAATGCTCACAGTATCCTACTGTTCCCAGTGTGAGAAACTGGCTCGTGATCATAAAAGCAAAACTAGCTTTTCATTGTTTGTTTACATATCTTTAATTTATTCTGCTCAATTCTCTTCATAGTCCTCAGTTCTGCTGCTTATAAAACCAGACCATGGGTGCTACAGACTCAAAAAATGAATGTCAAATAGTCTTGACCAAGTGTCACTTTTGAAGATGAAACTGTTTGATATGTAGTTGATGGAGAAAAGGCATCAACCAGCCCGTGAGTTGCGATTAGATACAAGAGCACTGGAAACAAAACAATGCAAAGAGGATCCTATTGTGTGGCTTTACAAGTTGATGTGCAAAGAGTAATTTATTCTTAATAAATCTTAACCCTTCTCCAGTCATTTATCCTTTAACAGTTGTTAGATTCTCCTCAGTTTCCAGAATATGTATTAGGTGAAGCATTTGGTTGGTTGAACAAAAGGAACATAAAGGTCTGGTGAATACCGCAGGGAAATAGAAGTGACTGTAGAGCTTAATTTCTTGTTCTGGTTGTCAATATGAGACGTTAGACAAATAGCCAGATTCTCTGTTCTTATTTATTTAAAACAAAATTATTTTTATCATGATTTTTCTAAAGACCTTTGAGATTCTTACGTGAAACAGTCTTTTGTAAGCTCCTAATAAATAGAAATTGTACTTCTCTTTACCTGATCTCACAAGGTGCCCATGGTAGTGTGGTGTACATGGTTGTGCCTAAAGAGTAGCTTTTGATAATGGTGGTATTTGAAAGGTTATCCATCTTAAAGGATATTTTGTTCCCTTTTTCCTTGGCAGGACCTGGAGCTTCCTTTTCTAAGACCAGTGCCGTTTGGACTCAGTGAAAGTGCACTTTGTTCTAGAATTGCCGTATGAAAGCCTAGAATATATAGAGAGTTATTCCAAGAAGGGTGAGAAGTCATGTTCTAGGACAGTGAATGCTGATTTGGTGCTGAATAAATGATTGTTATATTCTCTTTTACTCACAGGCTCGCTTCTCATATGTGCGGATGAAATATCTTTTCTTTTCCTGGTTAGCAGTTTTTGTTGGAAGCTGGATTATATATGTGCAGTATTCTACCTATACAGAATTATGCAGAGGAAAGGACTGTAAGAAAATAATAGTAAGTATGTTTAATTTTTCTGGTTACTAAAAAGCCTCTTCATAACATACTATATTTACTACTTACGTACTTACTAATGATGTTTTTAAAAATAAAAACTAATTTGATATTAGAATTGTGCTAATCTTCTTAGCTTTTTGATATGGCCTGTGAGTAAAGTTTTCTCCACTTTGAAAATTCCAGTGTTCAGAAATTTAAATATGTAACATATAGTAAGTTAGTGTGGGGGCATCCTCAATACAAAGAGGGATTTTTATTTTATAGATAGATAGATAGATATAATTTCTTGTTTGTTTAAATATATTTCATATATATTTATATATAATATATTTCAATATATTTGAAATATATTTCAATATTTCAATATATTTCAGATTTAGTTTATTTTAATCAGATGAGTTTTTTCATGTTTAGACTATAAAAGTTTATTTACAGGCAGTCTTTCTAGAATACATCTTTTGAATAAATGAAGTTACTCTTGAATACTGAAATTTGTCTAAAAAGAATATATTTATTATTCTGTTTCTATCCTAGTGATTGGAGATATATCAGAAAAAATGACTCAATCAGTTTAAGAATTTTTTCTTTCTTTAGATGGAGTTTTGCTCTTGTTGCCCAGGCTGGAGTGCAATGGCATAAGCTTGGCTCACTGCAACTTCCACCTACCGAATTCAAGTGATTCTCCTGCCTCAGCCTCCCGAGTAGCTGGGAATACAGGCATGCACCACCATGCCCAGCTAATTTTTTATTTTTAATAGAGATGGGGTTTCTTCATGTTAGTCAGGCTGGTCTTGAACTCATGACCTCAGGTGATCCACCTGCCTCAGCCTCCCAAAGTGCTGGGATTATAGGCATGAGCCAGTGCATCCAGCCCAGTCTAGGACTTCTAGTAGTGATTATTGATTCTAAAGACTTATATTTTTAAAATTTGAGAATTTCAAGTAAATTTAACTACTGATTTTCTACCAGTACTTTCTTTTATTTATTTATTTTTTTCTTTTTGAGACGGAGTCTTGCTTGGTTGCCCAGGCTGGGATGCAGTGGCACAAACTTGGCTCACCGCAACCTCTGCCTCCTGGGTTCAAGTGATTCTCCTGCCTCAGCCTCCTGAGTAGCTGAGATTACAGACATGTGCCACCATGCCCAGCTAATTTTTGTATTTTTAGTAGAGACAGGGTTTCACCATGTTGGCTGGGCTGGTCTCGAATTCCTGACTTCAGGTGATCCACCTGCCTCAGCCTCACAAAGTGCTAGGATTACAGGTGTGAGCCACCACATCTGGCCTTCTACCAGTACTTTCTTTCTTTCTTTCTTTTTGAGACAGAGTCTTACTCTATCGCCCAGGCTGGAGTGCAGTGGTGCGATCTCGGCTCACTGCAACCTCTGCCTTCCAGGTTCAAGCCATTCTCCTGCCTCAGCCTCCTGAGTAGTTGGAATTACAGGATCGCACCACCACATCTTGCTAATTTTTGTATTTTTAGTAGAGACGAGATTTCACCATGTTGCCCAGGCTGGTCTCAAACTCCTGGCCTTAAGCGATCCACCCTCCTTGGCTTCCCAAAGAGCTGGGATTACAGGCATGAGCCACCACGCCCAGCGTCTACCAGTACTTTTATAATATAAAGAATATTAAAACACTTCATCTCAGAATTATATTTTAATAATGATTTTGGGGGTTCCAATTATTATAACTTATGAAAGATTCTACAGTTATTGAGTGGCTACTCTTTACCCAGGCTGGTGGTGTATGTATATGACAGGGAACAAGATGTCTTTGACCTTATAAAACTTACAGTGGATCAGGAAAGAAAATGAGTAATTATAGTAAGATAAATAAAATAGCAACTGTTATGGGAACGTAAGATGGAAACCTGGAGCTTCCCCAAGTTCTAAGAAAATAAAAATCAGTTTAAAACACAAGGTGCTCTATCCGTCAGGATACAAAAACGTTATTCTGCAAAAATGTTATAGTCTCTTAATTAGGCAAGGGAGGAATTACTAATAAAAGAAACAAGGGAATGAGTTAGTAAAGAAGAGTCCACTGGCCTGGCCAAAATGGTGAAACCCCATCTCTACTAAAAATACAAAAAATTAGCTGGGCATAGGGGTGGGTGCCTGTAGTCCCAGCTACTTGGAAGGCTAAGGCAGGAGAATCACTTGAGCCCAGGAGGTGGAGGTTGCAGTGATCTGAGATCACGCCACTGCATTCTAGCCTGAGAGACAGAGCGAGACTCCATCTCAAAAAGAATCTGAAGCCGGGGTTCAAAGATATCAATCCTACATTCATTCCAACTGGCCATTCTAAATCTTTAAGGAATTTTAAGATAGGCGGAACCACTGGAGCCAAGGTACTGGGTACTTTACATGTTTATTAATCTTTAAAATAATAGTGTACAGATAAAGAACTATGACCCAGAGAGACAGAGGAGAATTTGTCCAAGATGATGGAACCAGAATTTGATCCTAATTCTGTCTCTCTATAAAGCTCATACTCTTTCCACTGGTAATGTTAAAAAAACATCTGGTAATGTTAAAAATACTGTTCTAAGAGAATACTGTTCTGAGAGATTAAGACAAAATGAAATGGATATGCTTTTAAATATCTTGTATTATTACAATATCCTTCAAATGTAAGGCAAATATTGGTACATACTCTGTCGTGAGTAAATTAGAGTTGAAGTGCTTCATTACTTTTCACTTTTGTTTAATTTCCCTTTAATTTATAAGAAATGAAAACAGAAAATAATTCTAGCATAATTTAGTGGTTATCTTATCAAAACCTGAAGATAATGAAAGAGCTTTCTGAGTCTAAAATACATCATTTTCCTAAGGCTGGCTTTAAAAAAAAAGTATAGTTATTCTGCATTTGGGATTATGTTCTTAAAACCTATCATAACTAGTAGTACTAAAGTCAATAGTACTAAGCTAAGATAGTACTAATATTGTATAGGAATTGTGGGATTAGAACTAAAAGAGGAAGTAGAAAAAGTATTGTTAAAGTATATTTTAGCCAGGCATGGTGGCATGCACCTGTAGTTCTACCTACTTGAGAGGCTGAGGTGGGAAGATCCCTTAAATCCAGGAATTTGAGGTTGCAGTGAACTATGATCATGCCACAACACTCCAGCATGGGCAACAGCGCAAAACTTCATCTCAAAAAATAAAACAACTTTTTAAAAAGTATATTTTAAAGCCTCAAAGTGCTAACAAGATAGGGAGGAATTACTCAATCGAGATCTGAGAGAGGATAAAAATTTTTTTTTTTTGAAACAGAGTTTTGCTCTGTCACCCAGGCTAGAGTGCAATGGCACAATCTCAGCTCGCTGCAACTTCCACCACCCGGGTTCAAATGATTCTCCTGCCTCAGCCTCCCGAGTCACTGGGATTATAGGCACCCACCACCATGCCCAGCTAAGTTTTGTATTTTTAGTAGAGACAGGGTTTTGCCATGTTGGCCATCTAGTCTCAAACTCCTGACCTCAGGTGATCCACCCACCTTGGCCTCCCAAAATGCTAGGATTACAGACATGAGCCACTGCACCCAGCCAAAAGGATAAGATTTGAAAGAGCTGAGCCTAGTTTTTGTGGCTGCTTTTGCTTGGAGATGTATGATCTGAAATATACAGTCTTACGGGGCTAGGGTAATAAAAATCTAGTCCATATCCAACCAAGGATGGGAACCCTGGCATAACATGCTTTGGGCTGAGACCCTAAAGGAGTGAACCCCAGGAGTAAAGGTAAACTAAATGAGTCTTACAATGGTGAGCTGACTTTTATGGCCTCTTTTCCCTGGGGAGCATTTGCTGATTCTGGGCATGGGCAGGGGTCTGAGAAGCAGAACCCTATATTGACAGAAAGCCCCTACTGGGGACAAGAAACCAGCAGAGCTTTTGTAGAAAACCGGCAGAACCTCATGCATACAGCCAGTTATCCCATTGGAATATTTACCTATTCCTGGGGCTCTGTAGAAAGGAAGGTTTAAAACTTCGTTAGAAATCCTTTGAAAAGCAGAGCAGACATTTTGGCAGTCTCACAAGATACAGATTAGAGTTATGAACTTGCCGAAGGGAGAAGCTCCAATGAATACCAAGCTCTCAGTTAAAAATCCTAGAGGGCTATACCCTTGGACCTAAGTAGCTAGAGCTTTACCAGAGCTACAACTGAGCCTCAACTCTAAACAGCCCCTGATTTTGTTAAGGTCATCAGCAGTCATTACCTTTGCCTGCTAGACAAAAGGAAACCCTCTCTGGAGACATAATGTAAAAAAAGTACAAAGAATGCCGAAAGACAAGATAAAACGACCAAAAACCAAGAGATAAATACAGATACTAGAAGCAGATCTGCAGATGATCCAGATATTAGAGGTATTCAAAAAAGATGTAAAAATAGCTTTATATTTGTGTTCAATTAAATAGGAATGAAAAGGTAAAGGAAACAGATAAAACAATGGATAATTTTAACAGGGAATTGTAATATATGAAAAAGAATCAGGGCCAGGTATGGTAGCTCATGCCTGTAATCCCAGCACTTTGGGAGGCCAAGGTGAACAGATCACTTGACTCCAGGAGTTTGAGACCAGCCTGGCCAACATAGTGAAAACCTGTCTGTACTAAAAATACAAAAAATTATTCAGGTGTGGAGGCACACACCTGTAATTCCACCTACTCAGAAGGCTGAGGCACAAGAATCACATGAACCCAGGAGGCAGAGGTTGCAGTGAGCTGAGATCACACCACTGCACTCTAGCCTGGGTGACAGAGGGAGACTCTGTCTAAAAATAAATATATAAATAAATAATCAGGAAGATAGTATGGAGGCTTTTCAAATTATTAAACATCAAATTATCATATGATCCAGTAAATCCACTTCTGGGTATATATACCAAAAAAATTGAAATTGGGGATTCAAATGGATTTTGGCACACCAGTGTTTACAGTAGCATTATTCACAGTAGCCAAAAGGTAGAAACAAGCCAGCTGTCATCTGCAGATGAATGGTTAAACAAAATATTATATAGATACAATGGAATATTAGCCTTTGAAAAGAGTGAAATTCTTATACATGCTACAACATGGATGAATTTTGAAAATGTTATGCTAAGTGAAAGAAGCCAAACACAAAGAGACAAATATATGATTCCATTTATAAGCTGCAATACCTAGAATAACAGTTAGAAATAAAATGGGAGAAGGATAAAGGAAGTTAAAGTGTTTAAGTCCTTACAATATTGCAGAATAGGATAAAAGAATCAATCAGTTAACTTTAGACTTTGATAATTCAAGGATGCATATTATTATTTCTAGCATAACCTACAGAATGGAAAGAATATATAATTCCCAAACTAACATAGAAAAAAATGGAATAATGAAAGAATAGTTAGTCCAAAGGAAGGCAAGAAAGTAAAGAAAAAGAAACAGAACAGGCAGGATAAGTAAAAAAAAAAAAACACAAATAATAAGATGATAGATGTCACAGATTGAATTATCTGGAAAGCAGACATACAGACTGAGATTTGCCTGCAGCAAGTTGATTACAATGGGCTCTTGGGATTAATATCTGTAGAGAAATGCAAATCAAAACTACATTGAGATATCATCTCACACCAGTTAGAATGGCGATCATTAAAAAATCTGAAGACAACAGATGCTGGAGAAGATGTGGAGAAATAGGAACACTTTTACACTGTTGGTGGGAGTGTAAATTAGTTCAACCTTTGTGGAAGACAGTGTGGCGATTCCTCAAGGACCTAGAAATAGAAATTCCATTTGACCCAGCAATCCCATTACTCTGTATATATTCAAAGGATTATAAATCACTCTATTATAAAGACATGCACACGTATGTTCGTTGCGACGCTGTTTACGATAGCAAAGACCTAGAACCACCCCAAATGCCCATCAGTGATAGACTGGACAAAGAAAATGTGGCACATATACACCGTGGAATACTATGAAGCCATAAAAAATGATGAGTTTGTGTTCTTTGTAGGGACATGGATGAACCTGGAAACCATCATTCTCAGCAAACTGACACAAGAACAGAAAATCAAACACCACATGTTCTCAGTCATAGGCAGGTGTTGAACAGTGAGAACACATGGACACAGGGAGGGGAGCATCACACACTGAGGTCTGTGGCAGCGGGGAGCGGGGGAGACTAGAGGAGGGACAGTTGGGGGTAGGGAGTTGGGGAGAGATAACATGGGGAGAAATGCCAGATATAGGTGATGGGGATGGAGGCAGCAAACCACATTGCCATATATGTACCTATGCAACAATCCTGCATGTTCTTCACATGTACCCCAGAACCTAAAATGCAATAAAAAATATATATATGTATATATGTATATATATAAACATCTGTAGAGAATGAGGAAGCAGAGTAAGTCAGAGGGAAAAGCTGAACTGTGATGCAGTAGTAACAAAGGCCTTAAAGGTCAACCCTACAGGGAATTCTGGAGCTGGGATGACCTTGCAAATGTCCACACCTTTATCCCCCTCACTGACCAGTCAGTGGATGCTGATTCCCACCTTTACCCCAATCTCCACAAGGGGCTATGACCTTGGGCAAGATTGTACTCTAGCTGAGGGCAGTCCTATAAAAGGACTCAGTTGAGAGCTGTTTACTACCTAAACTCCCAGTGCTGAAGGAATAAGTGCTCCAGTCCTGGAGAAGATTTGGGTGGCTTACCATGGCATCAGATGTAGTATATTCAAACCCACATATGATGGTAATTACAGTAAATATCAGTGGACCAAATGATTCAGTTGAAAGACAAAGATTGTGAGGCTGTATTTAAAAATCTAAATCCAGCTATAAGAGAGGCATCTGAAATATATAAAGACGTTGAAAGTAAAATAATATGAAGCCACTTATGCATATTCTTGGATGTTTAGAGGAAAGCAAGAGATGTATGTGTGTGTGTGTATAATTCATGTAAGTTTTATATTGCAGATTATACCTTTTTTTAACATCTGAATCAGCCTTTCCTAACTTGAAATGTAATATATTTTAAATTTGTTTTCTCTCACGGTTCAGTTTTACAATATCTGCCTAAGTAATTACCTGGCCATTTCATAAATTATGGCAACATCCACACATACTTCTGGTGCTGCTCATTACTGTTTTGAAATGTGGAGTCTAAACTGATTGCCTCTTTCCCTCTGTATTAGTACATAGGCTGTTCTTTTTTAAGTGGATGGAAGAGAACCAAAGCATATAATAAAATTGCTAATATTGAGTTTTAGGTATATAAATATAAAACTGCATAATCTTAAAGTCAGACTTAGTAAACACATGCTCATCAAAGGATTACAGTATCCTGTGTTTAACCTTTGAACAGACTCCCTTCAAAATCTTCAGTCAGTTTCATCTTTGTGAACTAAGGAAGATTATAAAGAGACACAGAAGATCCAAAAGAGGTTCCACAAATATTATTTGCTAAAGTTTTAAGTTTTAAAGTGTGGGTTTTAAAATTATTTTCAAAAGTTGGCAAAGTCTTTCCTTTAGTTCATTTTTCCTATTCTTAGTACTTTAGCCAGTGCCAGGGATGGTGGCTCACATCTGTCAAACTAGCACTTTATCAGGCCAACGTGGGAGGATTGCTTGAGCCCAGGAGTTCAAGACCAGCTGGACAACATAGTGAGAACCCATCTCTACAAAAAATAAAAAATTAACTAGGCATGGTGGCATGTACCTGTAGTCCCAGCTGCTTGGAGGCTGAGGTGAGAGAATCACTTGACCAAAAGAGGTTGAGGCTGCAGTGAGCCATGATTGCACCACTACACTCCAGCCTGGGTAGCAAAATGAGACCCTGTATCAAAATAATAATAATAATAATTTAATATTTATTTTCAAGGTAACTATTGTCATATAGCAATCATGAAAAAAGTATAATCCATGTTAGAAGAGGTATCTATCAGTCAGTTAAATATTTACTGAACATCTACTACATCTAGGTTATTTTTCTAGGTGCTGGGGATATTGTGGTAAACAAGATAGAATTCATGCCTGAAGGAGCTTACATTCTTATTGTGGAATGTGTATAATAAAAACAAAAACAAGTAAATAAATAAGGTACTGACAAGTGCAATGAAAACATATAATACCAATATTTAATAGAGAATGACTAGGGCATACTATCTTAACTGGAGTGATTGCGAAAAGCCTCCTTGAAAAGATGCCATTTCAAATTGGAAGCTGTTGAAAGGAAGCAATTGTGTGAGAATCCAGGCGAAAAGCACTTAAAGAGAAAGGACAGTGAATGCAAATATCTAAAGAGGGAAGCACGCTTGAGGAATCTGATTGCTTTCATATGTGGCTTCTGAAAATCTGTCTTATCACTTAGTAACACCATGTACATTTTTTAAATGTTGGATATTAGTGGTACAGTCCACTCTCTGTGAAGAACTTCTTGATTACTAGTAGCCAAACTGTATCATGTCAGCCTATGGGAAAAAATGCTAGGCTGCAGTAAAAGCCCCAGCCTCACTCTTTCTTATGCTATACTGTGTGACTTTGAGTAAGTGACTTTATTTCATTGGCTTGCTTTACCTACAATATATAGGTTCAGAAAAAAGTATCTCTGTCCTACCTGCATCAACAGATTTTATGAAGATAAAGTAGAACTGAACCAATTAACCTGGTAATCTAACACTGAATGATGCTCTGACATAGCCATTGAACATAGAAAAGGTTCTTAAGTCCTTGACTTACTTCATTTGATCTGGGACAAATACCCCATTACTTGTCATTGCTGTAACATAGCATTGTAATTCAAAAATTTCCTGGAAAATTGCTATAGCTGGCCCGTTGAGAGCATTGCCTCCCAGCTGAAATCATTGCTTAGGAGTTGGGGAGGACAGATTATCAACAAAGTGTAATAACCAGTTTATGGCCAGGCACGGTGGCTCACACCTGTAATCTTGGTACTTTGGGAGACCGAGACAGGCAGATTACTTGCGGTCAGGAGTTTGAGATCAGCCTGGCCAACATGGTGAAACCCCATCTTTACAAAAATACAAAAATTAGTGTACCGCCATGCCTATAATCCCAGCTACTCAGGAAACTGAGGAAGGAGAATTGCTTGAACCCAGGAGGCAGAGGTTGCAGTGAGCTGAGATCAAGCCACTGCAATCTAGCCTGGGTGACAGAGCAAGACCCTGCCTCAACAAAAAAAGCAGTTTATATCTGTTTAACAGTCGTGGTCTATCTCGTGTTCCACAGCTTTCTTCTTCTCTGCATGCCTCTTTTTCCTCCTCTCTCTCCATTTATGTGTGAAGGGTCCCTTCCATTGTAGTAAAGAGCATAAGCATTGGAGTAAAAGAACTTTAGGTCTGAGTTCCAGCTTTGCCATTTCTGAGCTGTATAAGCTGGGAAAATTATTTAATCTTTGTAAAATGGAGATTAATACTTTCATATCAGGTGGTTGTAAGGATAAAATGAGTTCATGTATTTAAAGGCTTAAGACTGTATCTGACACATGGTAAATGTACAGTAAGTTATTATGGTTATATTCTCAAGTTCCTGCCCTTGAGTCTGACTGGGAAGATAAGACACACACATATGCACACGCGCATGCACACCCACACCCACACACACACACACACATTATTTAATCAAGTGTATCAGTCAGGGTTCAACCAAGAAAGCAAAAGCAATATAAAGAGATTTATTGCAAGGAATTGGTTTATGCAGTTGTGGGGACTGGCTGGGCAAATCTAAACTCCATATGGAAGGCTATCAGGAAGGGCAGGCTGGAATTCTTGGGCATGGGCTGAAGCTGCTGTCTATAGGCACCATATTTTCATCATCAGGGAATCCTCAACGGTGCTCTTAAGGCCCTTCAGCTGATAGAATCAGGCCCACCCAGATTACCTAGGATAATCTCTCTTAAAGTCAACTGATTGTAAATTTTAATTACATATGCAAAATACCTTCACAGCAACACCTAGATTGTTTGCTTTGATAATTAGGGACTATGGCCTAGCCAACCAGTTGGCACATCAAAAGACCATCACATCAGGTTAAAATGATTTAGTTTGTGCTGTAAATAGTTGTACTGCAAAAATGTAAAGAAAGAAGGCATCTATGAATAGGGAGATAATTTTAGATAGAATAGAGGGGAAAGGCTTCATAGAGGAGGTAGAACTTCTACAGGGCCTTTTAGAATAGAAAGGATTTGGAAAGACGAATGAGATTCTTTTTCCTTCTAATTATAAACCAGACTTACCTTAGCACTTTTGTCCCAAAGAACAAGATGCTTATTAGCATTAGATCAGAGAATTCCCAGAACCATGTATTAGTAGCCACTGAACCACAGCCTTGGTTGGGGCTTTTAACTGCCTATAAATTAATATATTTTTCTCTTTTGTCTTTTTTATAGTAAATTCTAAAAACAAACAATGTTGAACAAATTATATATGTATTCATATAAATTATGTACAGTGTGTATTAATCTAATAATCAAGTATATTATCATTTTAACACTGGAAAGCACTGTAGAATATTAGTATTACTTTCCTGAGATGTTTTCTCTAACCAATGGATAATGTTCATTAAAAGATTTAGGGTAATGTTATAAGGTAGGAGCCAGAACTGAGATTAATTTTGCACACTGTACATTAGTTTGCAATTTGAATTCAAGTTTACTGTTTTCAGTTTTAATAAAAATATGAAACTTTCCACTGTCGTCATCCATTATTTAGGGCTTGACTCTAGTGAGATGGATAATAGGCTTTTAAAACTCCAAGAAGGGAAATGGAGTGGGAATGGTACACCCAGAAAAGCCCAAAGTTGTTGGGAACAAGAACTCTCTAAAAATGAGAGCAACAACTAACCCTAATTAGATGTGCTTGGAAAAATCCTTTTTTTTTTTTAGTTGTACTTTTTTTCTTTTTCCATTAAGCTAAGTATATAATATGGTGGAGGAAGGGTTGAGGAGTTGCTTTTTTTGTTTTATTTGGAGATAGGATCTCACTCTGCCACCCAGGCTGGAGTGTAGTATCATGATCATAGCTCACTGCAGCCTTGAATTCCTGGGCTCCAGGGATCCTCCCACCTCAGCCTCCCAAGTAGCTGGGACTACAGGCATAAGCCACCATGCCCAACTAATATTTTTAATTTTTATTAGAGACGGGTTATCACTGTATTGCCCAGGCTGATCTCCAGCTCCTGCCCTCAAGCGATCCTCCCACCTAGATCTCCTGAGTAGCTGGGATTACAGGTGTGAGTCACTGTACTTGACTATGTAGTATATCATTTTTTGTTGTTGTTGAGAGGGAGTCTCACTCTGTTGTTCTGGCTTAGAGTACAGTGCCGCAATCTCAGTTCACTGCAACCTCTGCCTCCTGGGGTAAAGCAATTAACTTGCCTTAGCCTCCTGAGTAGCTGGGATTACAGGTACACATCACCATGCCTGGCTAATTTTTTTGTATTTTTAGTAGAGACAGGATTTCACCATGTTGGCCAGGCTGGTCTCAAACTCTTGACCTCAGGTAATCCACCCGCCTTGGCCTCCTGTAGTGCTGGGATTACAGGCGTGAGCCACTGCACCTGGCCTTGTTGTATCATTTTATGACATTTTCTCTGATTGTAGAAATCACTAATTTATTCATTATTTCAGCAAATCCTATTTGGTGTCTACCCATAAAGAAATTTTACAGTTTGATTTTGTAAGTAAGATTCTCTTGACACAGCATATTTTGTTTGTTGGGTTCTTTCATAAAGGGGAAAAAAGAGGCAGAGAAGAACATTTCCCTTCTACACATTTCTCAGGACCACATTGTTTAATATTGATCTTTTCTGACATGTTCCTCTAGATAAGCGAGTTCTAAGTTTCTACCTGGGTCATAATGAAGAAATTACTCACTGCATCACTCTAGCAAACCTCTGTGGCCATTATATGAGCACATCCTTTAAATGGAAGTATTAAAAAATAAAAAGGCCTCTAAATTTTATTACAGTCTCTTTTGAAATTTGATTTCTTGGGATAATGGTTTATTGCTTAAAGCAACCAACATAAATTTAAGAGATTTGGAACCATGTTTTCAATTAGATAGTAATATATAGCTAACTATATATAACTAACTGTATTTCATTTAGCTTTGCCTTTGCTTAGGCTCAATTATTATTTAACTTGACAAGTTTATTTTCTGCCATTATACTGTGTTTTTAAAATATATTGAACCAGTCCTACTTGGAACACACTGGTTTTTTGTTTTTTGTTTTTTAAGAGATGGAGTCCTGCTGTGTTGCCCAGGCTGGAGTGCAGTGGTGCGATCTTGGCTCACTGCAACCTCCACCTCTTGGGTTCAAGAGATTCTCCTGACTCAGCTGAGTAGCTGGGATTACAGGCATGTGCCACCACGCCTGGCTAATTTTTTTGTATTTTTAATAGAGACAGGGTTTCACCATGTTGATCAGGCTGGTCTTGAACTCCTACTTCTGACTTCAAGTGATCCTCCTGCCTCAGCCTCCCAAAGTGCTGGGATTATATGCATGAACCACCATGCCCGGCCAAAACACATTGTTTTTAAAGTACAAGCTTTTTTCCTTTTAAGAAAAGTATAGCTCTTTTCTCTTTATACCAACTTAAGTCTTTATGAACTTATAAAAAAATTTATTAAACAAGTTTATTTGAAATCTTAACACATATAAACCCTCTTCTAAGGAAATCTCTATTTTATTTTATTTATTTTTTTGTAGAGAAAGGGGTCTTGCTGTGTTGCCCAGGCTAGTCTTGAACTCTTAGCTTCAGTTGATTCCCCCCACCTCAGCCTCCCAAAGTGCTGGGATTGTAGGCATGAGCCACCACTGCCCAGCCAATCTTAAATCATAGTAGCACTTCTGGTGGCCCTCATGTCTTATGCTACACTCTCTTATGTTTTGTGATATTTGTTGTAATCCTGGGACAAGTGGTATCATTGTTAGGATTAGCTCATTCCTGTGAAGCAAGAAAGAGACTAAGAGTTAAAGCCAACTTGGAAGAAACAAGCCAGCAATAAAACATTTTATTTTAGTTAAATATTTGTTGTCTGCTTACTAGCACTGTGCTTGAGCCTAAAAATACAAAAATGAGAGGTGTCCCTGCCCTGAAGATGCTTACAAACTAGTAAGGGATATAGAAAAATAAAAAGGAAGAGCACATAATTTGAGAATGGGAGTAAGGTTGCTAGATGTAGCAAATAAAAATACAGGGTGCCCAGTTATATTCAAATTTAAAATAAACTAGGACTACTTTGAGTATAAGTATATCCCAAATATTGCCAATAAACAATAATTTTTCAGCATAAGTATATCCTAAGCAATATTTTGCTGGGAAGCCCTAATGAAGAAGGTCCCAGAAGACTTTCTGGAAAAGGTTACATCTGAGCTGAATCTTGATGAATGAGCATTGCAGACAGAAGGAGGCATGTGCAAAGCTACAGACAAAAGAAATAATGCCACATTCCAGGCATAGCATGGCTAGAGCAGAGAAGGTGAAGGGCAGTTTGCAGAGGTGAAGGAAGCAGGATCAAACTCATAACAGACTTTGTATGTCGTGGTAGGGAGTGTGCCTTTTACTTTCAGAGCAGTAGAGAGTCCATAGAATTTTTTAAGCAGGGAAGTGACTGATCAGATTTATGTTTTAGAAAAATGTTGCTTCTTGCAGTGGAGAGGATGGATTAGATAGGAGACAGCACAAACAGGGGGATGTGTTTTATGGCAGTTGTAATAATCCAGGCACAAAGTGATGAGGGCTTAAACTGTGGCATTGACAGTGGGAATGGAAGGGATGAAACTGCTTCAAAGGATACAAAGGAAATAATTTGATTGCCAGCAATTGGTGACCAGTTGAGTTTGAAGACATAGAAAAGAACAAGAAATTTAGGGCAACTCACTACTTCCTCTCTTAGTGCCTGGGTGGTTGATTGCACCTTCCACTGAGACAGGCCATAAAAGAGGACAGCCCTTGGGACAGAGGAGGGCAAGGTGTGATGGGTTCTGTCCTGGATAGGTTGAGTGTGAATTGCTTTTAGGTTATCCAAATCGAGACAAGAGATGTCCAGGTAGTACTTGGATATTTAGTTCAGGAAAAATGCCTGGGCTGGGATACAGCCAGGATTCCTCAGAGCTGTGAGAATGTCACTGATGATGGTATACAGAGAACACAAGGAAAATGGAACAAAACCCTGGAAAACACTAATACTTAAGATGGTGAGAAAGGAAGAGAACTCCATAAGGAACACTCATAAAGAGTTGCAAGACAAGCAGTTCGCTTGAGCTCAGGAGTTCAAGATCAGCCTGAGCAATATGGCGAAACCTTGTCTTTACATAAACTACAAAAATTAGCTGGGTGTGGTAGTGCATGCCTATAGTCCCAGCTACTTGGGAGGCTGAGAAACGAGGATCACGTGAGCCCAGGGAGATCGAGGCTACAGTGAGGCGTGATAACGCCACTGCATTCCAGCCTGGGCAGCAGAGTGAGACCCTGTCTCAAAAAAGGAAAAAAATAAAAAGAGTTGCTAGAGAAAGAGGAGGAAAACATGAAGAGAGAAGCTATAGGAAAGAGTTTTAAAACTGTGTGGTCAACCAGGAAAATGCTGAAGGATGTTAAATAATATAAGGACTAAAATTTGCAAGTCAGAGTTCATTGTTAAAACCGTTATGAGTATTGGCTGGGCGAGGCGGCTCACGCCTATCATCCCAGCACGTTGGGAGGCCGAGGTGGGTGGATCATTTGAGGCCAAGAGTTTAAGACTAGCCTGGGCAACATGATGAAAACCTGTGTCTACTAAAAATCCAAAACTTAGCCAGACCTGGTGGTTCTTGCCTCCAGTCACAGCTACCTAGGAGGCTAAGGCACAAGAATTGCTGGAACCTGGGAGGCAAAGGTTGCAGTGAGCCAAGATCACACCATTGCACTCCAGCCTGGGTGACAGAGTGAGACCCTGTCTTAAAAAAAGAGAGAGAGAATAGAAAAACTACTAATATATGATTATCTAAATAGATGCATTTGACAAAATTCAGTCAATTCGTAGCAAACTAAGAATAGGAGGGAACTTTCTCAACCTGGTAAAAGACATCTATAAAAAACCTACAGCCAACATCAAATGTAATGGTGAAAGTCTGAATATATAATCTCTGAGATTAGGATCGGGCAAGGATATACATTCTCATTTCTATTCCACGTATTACTGAATATCCTAGTCACTGTAATAAGACAAGAAAAAAAAAGACATAGAGATTGGGAAGGAGGGAGGGAAAGAAAGGTTGGAGGGAGGGAAGGAAAGGTCAGAGGGAGGGAAGGAACAGAATCCACTGATGTTTGATATAAGTGAGGATTAACTACCCCCACATAATCTTATTCCTAGGTTGTAATGAAAGCAATTTCTGCTAGACATGTAGACATTTATTCAGTCATAAAACATGTTATTTGCAATAAATAAATTTATTTTCAAGCAGTCATGAAACATTTCATATAATCTGCCTGTAAACTCACTAAAGTTAAAGTTCCAACTCTTGGCTCACTACAATCTCCTTCTCCCGGGTTTAAGCAATTCTCCTGCCTCAGCCTCCTGAGTAGCTGGGACTACAGGCACATGCCACCACACCTAGCTTTTTTTTTTTTTTTTTGTAGAAATGGGGTTTCACTATGTTGACCAGGCTGGTCTCGAACTCCTGACCTCAGGTGATCCACCCACCTCAGCCTCCCAAAGTGCTGGGATTACAGGCATGAGCCACTGCGCCTGGTCCCTAGCTCTGCCTTTTTTATTTTTATTTTTTGCCTTTTTGTGGAGAATGAAATCTCACTATATTGCCCAGGCAGGTCTCAAACTCCTGGGCTCAAGCTATCCTCCTGCCTCTGCCTCCCTAAGAGCTGGGATTACAGGCGTGAGCCACAGTGCCCAGCCAACTCTGCCTTTTTAAGTGCTCTGTCAACTTGCATTAAAGATTTAGTAAAGGCAAAAGCAGTGATACTTCAGAGACAGCCTTCTGTTTCCTTATAATTAGCATCAGGCCACTAGAAATTCTGAACCTGCAATTCTCAATATGTGGTCTCTTAGGCCAGCATGGGCACTTAAAATTAATGCATATTTTCAGCCTAATCCAAGACCTACTGAGTCAGAAACTCTGAGACAAGTCCAGCAAACTGTGTTTTAATCAGCTCCCCATGTGATCTGAAGCTCTCTAAAGTTTGAGAACCTCTAACTGTAAAACTGTTAGCTGCACGTACCTCCCTAAATGTAAAGATTATAGCCTCCGCCGAGCGCGATGGCTCACACCTGTAATCCCAACACTTTGGGAGGCCGAGGCCAGTGGATTATGAGGTCAGGAGTTCAAGACCAGCCTGGCCAACGTAGTGAAACCCCATCTCTACTAAAAATGCAAAAGTTAGCCAGGCATGGTGGCGTGTGCCTGTAGTCCCGGCTACTTGGGAGGCTGAGACAGGAGAATTGCTTGAACCCGGGAGGTGGAAGTTGCAGTGAGCCAAGGTCGCACCACTGCACTCCAGCTTAGGCAACAGAGTGAGAATTCATCTGGGGAAAAACAGAAAAAGATTATAGCCTCAACTGGTTCTTAAACCCTCTTCATGAAAAGGTATGGAATATCTCATACGTTAGCCAATCCACATATCTTAGATACCTTTAATTTTACCAGTCATCATTCATTTGTAGCATTTTTCTATCCATTTATCATGCCATTCAACAAACCACAGGCCCAGTGCAGTGGCTCCTGCCTGTAATCCCAGCACTTTGGGAGGCCAAGGCAGGCGAATTGCCTGAGGCCAGGAGCTGGAGACCAGCCTTGGCAACCAATTGAGACACCATATCTACTACAAATAAAAAATTAGCCTTGCATGGTGGCATGCACCTGTAGTCCTAGCTACTTAGGAAGCTGAGGTAGGAGGATTGCTTGAGCCTAGGAGGTAAAGGCTACAGTGAGCTGTGATCATGCCACTGCACTTCCAGCCTGGACGAAAGAGTGAGACCCTGTCTCAAAGGAAAACCACAAATTTTACCAATAAAAGCCTGATTTTCTAATTAATAAAAATCTCAGAAATTGACCAATCTAATTAAATAAGGAGATAAGGAATATAGAAGTGCCTAGAGTAGCTGCCTCAAGCATTGGCTTCCTGATTACAGATGCTCTAGCCAAGCATCTGTATATTCCTGATTTGGATATGAGAGGCATCTGGAGTATAACTTACACACATATATTAAACTGTGTGTGCTGAGGAATTTTAAAATGAATTGCAGACTCTATTATAACCGAAGGAAGGAAAGAGTGGAGAGGATGTGTGTGTTGGGGGGAGGGGAGAGAGAGATTTGAGCACTTGTAATGGCTGAGAGAGAGAGAGAGAGAGAGAGAGAGGGATGAGGATATTAACATGAAGTGAAAGTCTAGAAAATGGTGAAGATTTAATATCGTCGATACGGGGAATGGGAGAGGGTGTTGACTAGAGACGTGATTTTCAGGCCTTGTTAAGAACCCAACTCTGCTATTTTTTCCCTTAGGAAAAATTGATGAGTTTGTCTGAAATACATTTTTAGAACACAAATTTTAGGAAATTACTTAAAACCTAGTAGTAGATGAACATCTGTTCATCGTTATTGCCCCCTTGTGGTACAGTTTCCATAGTTCATGAAATTAATCATTCAACTCGGGTGGGTTTTGTCAAATAAGACTAAAGAGTGCCATCTCCTGGTATGATGGGGTATGTGCAAACAAGAGAGGCATTTAGGAGAATCACCCGAGTAAAGAAAAATCTTAGGCAGGAAAAACCTTTGATGTTTTCTGCTGATTCTCCTGTGGTAAAGTGGAATATTCTCTATAATTTCTGCGTCTTTTTATTTAGAAGATCGTTTTACTTACAGTAATTACAGTTTGTGTATGTGGCTGTGCCTGAAAACAAAACAAAACAAAACAGTACGTGGTCAACCATCCTTTCTATACAAGCATGTGGGAAATTTGCTTTTGGTTTGTGATGGAAGCCACAAGCTGAAGAGCCTGCTTATTGTAACTACCTCTTTGATGCAGGGTTGGCTTGAGGCTTTTGTTCAGAAGTAAAATTTGAGTCTTTTAGCTGAATGCCAGACTAGTCTTTACTGCTTCCCAATAAGTTTACTAATGAGATACCTGGTTTGAGCTTTTAAAAAAAATTTAATTAGATATTATAGAAAAGTATGCATTTTAATCCTCAATGAGATTCTTGTTATTTAATAAACATTTACTGAACACTTAAATACCAAACTGTGCTGTGTGCTAGAGGGGAGAGGATGTTCGAAAATGAATGTAGCCAAGTCTCTGCCTTCAAATCATCCAGCTTTCCACAGGGAAAATAACATGGACACAGATAATGTTAGATTTGATAATATACAGAGAGAAAGGAGGAAGAAAATAGGCTCAGGAAAGAAATGTACACTCTAAGGTGATTTATTGAAAGATCGTTGTTGGGGAAAGAGTCATGTTTAAATCCTGACATTAAACAGAGTTAAGATAAAGTGTTTCTTAAGATTCAGGAGCCCAAGATCAGGACAGTGGAAGGGTATCGCTCTGTAAGTCCAGTCCCATGAATTGTTCATAATAGAATGCCCTACTTCTGGATAAAAACCTGGCATACATTTCATTCATTCATCCATTTGGCAAGTACTTTTTTATATGTATTTGATTATGTGTCAGGCATTGTACAAAGTCCTCAGGAAACAAGGATGAAAGTCCTAGCCCTGTTGTGAGTTGCTTGTGTGGAGGGAATGACCAGAGAAACCTTCAGTGGGTGCACTTGGGAGGGGCATCTGACCCAGCCGGTACTAAACCTGCTCTGCCTGGTCCTCTCCAGCATAAATAATCCTGGTTCTGTTACCTTCGTGGTTAAAAAAAACAGGCTCTTGAGACAGACAGACTGGGCTCAGGTTCCAACTCTGCCATTAACCGGCTCTCTGTAAATTTCTTACCCTCTTTTTAACCTCCCTTGCCTCGGTTTCTTTATCAATAAAATGGAGATAATGGTAATACCTATTCCATAGGGAGATTGTGAGAATTGAAGATATATATATACATGCAAATCTCCTAGAACAGTACTGGCATATAAAAAACAATATGACAACCGGGTGCAGTGGCTCACGCCTGTAATCCTAGCACTTTGGGAGTGCAGATTGCCTGAGGTCAGGAGTTCCAGACCAGCCTGGCTAACATGGTGAAACCCCATCTCTACTAATAATACAAAAATTAGTCAGGTGTGGTGGTGGGCACCTGTAATCTCAGCTACTTGGGAGGCTGAGACAGGAGAATCACTTGAACCTGGGAGGTGGAGGTTGCAGTGAGCCAAGATTGAGCCATTGCACTCCAGCCTGGGTGACAAGAGCGAAACTCCATCTCAGAAAAAACAACAGTATGACAAATGCTGTGTACCTACCACCTTCTTAACAAAGCTTAACCATTTGCCATATTTGCTTCATTTTTAAAAAGAAGTAAAACATAGCCAGGCATGGTGGTGGGCACCTGCAATCCCAGCTACTCGGGAGGCTGAGGCAGAGAATCACTTGAACCCAGGAGGGAGAGGTTGCAGTGAGCTGAGATCATGACACTGCACTCCAGCCGGGGCGACAGAGTGAGACTCTGTCTCCAAAAAATAAAAAAAGAAGTAAAACATTACAGATGTAGTTGAAGCTCTCTTATCCTGCCTGATATTCTCCTTCCTCCCTCTTTAGAGGAACCACCATCTTGAATTCGGTATGAGTTTTTGCCATGTTTTTCTACTTTCACTATGTGTGGCAGGGGTACATAAACACTATGTTTATGTTGCATGCATCTAAACTTTAATAAATGCTACTAAACTGCCCTTGTCGTTCTGAATTTTTTTCCATTTAACGTTATGTTGATATGTGTGGGCCTAATCCTTTCATTTTAATGACTGTATAGTGTTTCATACTGTGAATATAACACAGTTTATTCAGCCATGCTCCTGTTGATGGGCATTAACTTCTTACCCATTTTCCACTCTCATAAACTGCATCTGGATGGCAGATCTCCCAGGCCTGCATCTGGATGGCATGCTGCAGGTCTCCCAAGACTGTACCCTAGCCTGCGTTCCGTTTTTTTTTTTTTTTTTCCCTTAAAAAACTAATCTCTCATAGAGTTATTGGCCTGCTTTCTATGGAAGAAAAGATGTTTTGGTTATTAATTCATTTTTTTAAATGCGTATTAATCTTATTCAGCTTTTCTATTTCTTCCCGCATGACTTTCTATTATGTATATTTTTCTAGAAAAATTGTTTCTTTCAAATGTATTACCATAAATTGTTTCTAATTTTCACCATCACTACTCTTTTCTTTGCTAATAATGTTTATTTGTTTCGCCTCTTTTTCTCATAATCAGTCTTGCTAAAGGTGTATCTTTTCTGTTAAAATTTCCAAAGAACTATCATTTATATTAATTTATTTTGAGACAGGATCTCACTCTGTTGCTCAGGCTGGAGTACAGTGACACAATCACATTTCGTTGCAGCCTTGACCTCCTGGGCTCAAACCATCCTCCCACCTCAGCCTCCTAAGTTATCTAGGACTACAGGTGCGTGCCCACACCTGGCTAATTTTTGTATTTTTTGTAGAGACAAGGTTTTGCTATGTTTCCCGGTCTGGTCTCCAACTCCTGGACTCAAGTGATTCACCTTCCTCAGCCTCCCAAAGTGCTGGGATTATAGGCATGAGCTACCACACCTGGCCTGATTTTTTTTTTTCCATTTATGTCTTCATTTATTATTTCTTCTACTTCTTTTGAGAGTTTACTGTATTTTCATTATTATTTGGTTTTCTTTTTTTTTCTTAGAGACAGAGTCTTACTGTGTTGCCCAGCCTGGAGTACAGTGGCATGATCATGGCAGCCTCAACTTCATGGGTTCAAGGGATCCTCCTGCCTCAGCCTCCTGAGTAGTGCCAGCTACTTGGGAAGCCTAGGCAAGAGGATCACTGAAGCCTGGGAGGTCAAGGCTATGGTGAGCCATGATCACACTATTGCACACCAGTCTGGGCAACAAAGTGCGACTCTGTCTTAAAAAAAAAAAAAAAGGAAAAAGAAAACACACAGTTTAGATTAATTGTTTCCTGTACTATTTTCATTCCAGTCCATTTTTTTGAGACAAAGTCTCACTGTGTTGCCCAGGCTGGAGGGCAGTGATGCAATCTTGGCTCACCACAACTTGCACCTCCTGGGTTCAAGTGATTCTCCTGCCTCAGCCTCCTGAGTAGCTGGGATTACAGGTTCACGCCACCATGCCCAGCTAATTTTTGTATTTTTAGTAGAGATGGGGTTTCACTATGTTGGCCAGACTGGTCTCGAACTCCTGACCTCATGATCTGCCTGCCTTGGCCTCCCAAAGTGCTGGGATAACAGGTGTGAGCCACCATGCCCAGCCCATTCCGGTCCATTTCAACTAGCTTTCATGTTCCATTTATCCATTCATCGCTTTGTTTGCTGAAATTCATTCTCTAATCATTTCTTCAAGAGATGCTTGTGGAAGTTATATTTTCTGAATCTTATGTGTTCAAAAACATTTGGTGCCTACTAAAATAAAGTTCAGCTATGTGAAATAATAATAGCTGTGATTAAGCACTCATTAAAGTCACAGGTGATCTATACTTACACTATTTAATCCTCATAATGACACTGTAAATTAAGGCCTGTTAACATCCCCTTCACGGATGAGACTATTAGGATACAGGCAAGTCTCACTTCCTTTCCCAAAGCCTTTGCTGGTATTGCACCACTGTTGTCTACTATTGAATGTGGCTATGGAGAAACTGGGGCCAATCTGATTTGTTTCTCCTTAAAGGTGTCTTGATCTTTTTACCTGGATGCTCAAAGGATAACTTATTTTTGAAGTTCTGTGAACCTCAGTGGGATATGTCACAGGGGTCATTCATGTCAGTTTTTCTTGGGACATTCATTGTATGTCCTTTTAATCTGTAGATTAAAGTGTTCTTTCATTTACGTGAAGTTCCCTTGAATTCTACTTTGAATATTTTTTCTTTTCCACTTGTTCCCTTTCTCCTTCATATGAACATGGTGGATATACTTTGTCTTCTATATCTATAAATTTATCTTAAATTAATTCTAGTTATTTTTGAATTTCTGTTTCATTTTGCTTGCTTTTCTCAATCTTGTCCTCCCAAGTTTTGTGTTTTGTTTTTTTTTTTTGAGACAGGGTCTCACTCTGTCACCCAGGCTGGAGTGCAGTGGTGCAGTCTTGGCTCACTGCAGCCTCTGCCTCCCAGGCTCAAGCGATCCTCCTGCTTCAGCCTCCTGAGTAGCTAGGGCTACATATGTGTGCCACCACACCTGGCTAATTCTTTTGTATTATTTGTAGAGACAGGATCTTGCTATGTTGCCCAGGCTGCTCTCAAACTCCTGAGCTCAAGCGATCTGCGTGTCCAGCCTCCAAAAGTGCTGTTATTACAGGGATGAGCCACTGTGTCTTGCCTAGTCCTCCTAAATCTTACTGTGTTTTATCCCTGTCTTTCCCCTCATTTATAATGTGGCTTTTATTTCTAGGATGTTTTCTTTTCCTTCCTGTCTGAGTTCTGTTAGCTTATTTTAAACTTCCTTCTATTGCCTCATCGTTTCTTCTGCTTTGAAGTCTTATTTTAAACTGATTCAGTAAGTCCTTTAAATTCATAGCAATATGTTTAGCCTGATTCACAGCAATATTCTTCTAGAATTTTTTTTTTTTGAGAGGGAGTTTTGCTCTTGTTGCTCAGGCTGGAGTGCAATGGCATGATCTCGGCTCACCACAACCTCTGCCTCCTGGGTTCAAGTGATTCTCCTGCCTCAGCCTCCCGAGTAGCTGGGATTACAGGTGTGCACCACCATACCCAGCTAATTTTGTATTTTTAATAGCCAGGTGCCACCACACCTAATTTTGTATTTCTAATAGAGATGAGGTTTCACCATGTTGGCCAGGATGGTCTCGATTTCACCACCTCCGGTGATTCGCCCACCTTGGCCTCCCAAACTGCTGGATTACAGACATGAGCCACCGCGCCCAGCCTAGAAATTTTTTTTTTCAGACATCTGCTTTTTCTATTTCATTCTTCCTAATTCTTACAGATTTGCTATATTTCTGAGGATTTTCTCATTCAGCCTCACCTTATCTTACTATTTCATGATGCCAAAGAGTGTCCTGCAAAGTTCCCACAGCTTGTGCCCCTTAAACCTTTGTTGAAATCAGGGTGATGGTTCTGCTTCACAGATGTGCCATCTACTTGACGCTCTGCCAACTTTGTCTGAGAGTGGGGACCACACTGAGTGTTTAATCTCAGCATACTTCTAGGCTCTGGTGTAATCTTCACTGAATTTAGCAGGTCATCCTCATTTATTGTGCCTAGGGTTTCATTGGTACTTTATTTTTTTCAGAGAGTGGGTGGTTTTTTTTCCCTTTCTTGTTTTTTGGTGATCTCAAGGATGACAAAGAGATCACACAAATCTCTTTGTCAGTTACCTTTATGACAGAGGTGAGGTAACTTTTTTTTATTTTTATTTTTTGAGACAGGGTCTTTCTCATTTTCCAAAGTAAAGAGTTTCTGTAACACAAAGAAAAGCCTCAGTTCTTTTTGTCCAGACTGGAGTGCAGTGGCGCGATCTTGGCTCACCGCAACCTCTGCCTCCCAGGCTCAAGTGATTCTTCTGCCTCAGCCTCCTGAGTAGCTGGGATTACAGGCACCCGCCATTATTGCCTGGCAAATTTTTGTACTTTTAGTAGATAGGGGTTATACTATGTTGGCCAGGCTGGTCTCAAACTTCTGACCTCTAATGATCCACCTGCCTCGGCCTCCCAAAGTGCTGGGATTACAAGCGTGAGCCACCGCACCTGGCCTAAAACCAGAACCAGTTTTAAAAATAGAGTGCCTCAATTAGCCGGGCGTGGTGGCAGACGCCTGTAGTCCCAGCTGCTTGGGAAGCTGAGGCAGGAGAATCGCTTGAACCCAGGAGGCAGAGGTTGCGGTGAGCTGAGATCATGCCACTGCACTCCAGCCTGGGCAACAGAGTGAGACTCCATCTCAAAAAATAATAAAATAATAATAATAATAATAATAATAATAATAGAGTGCCTCTATTCTTGGAAGGAGTAGGTAACACACCACCTCAGACATGTCAAGTGGGAAAAATAGTTTCAAAATTCTATGCACACCCCAACATCAACAAGCTTTCTCATCATCATATAGGTATAAGTAGCAGAGCTTAGATGAAATCCAGGTCTAAGTCCAAAGCCTCAGTTCTTTTGTCATAGAACTTTCTCATAAAAGATATAGATATCTCTTTATGTTTCTTCTTATATTTTTCTATTAACTACTTTTTTATTTCCTGGTTTTTAGTGTGACAAGTACAAGACTGGAGTTATTGATGGGCCTGCATGTAACAGCCTTTGTGTTACAGAAACTCTTTACTTTGGAAAATGCTTATCCACCAAGCCCAACAATCAGGTATGGACATTATGAATTAACATTTCAGAATTATAGTGTACTATAATTTTACCAGAAATTAAAGGCATTATTAAAATAATTATTGAACTAAAGCTTTGAGACATTATATGTATTTCAGTTTTGTATGCTTTGATTCATTAATTCAACAGATATTTATTTTATTTTATATTTTTGAAACAGGATCTGTTGTCCAGGCTAGAGTATAGTGGTGAGATCTCAGCTCATTGCATTGATAGAGAATGCAGTATCAGGAATGGTGAGAAGTGCTTTAGAAGATGTGATCAGAGAAGACCTTTCTGAGATAATATTTGTGCTCATACCTTAATAGAGAATTCATAGGCATGGGCAAAGGACAGGATGAACTAAATCACAAAAGAAGAACTGCAAACAGCTGATGAACATAATGAAAAAAAGTTCTACCTTACTCTTCATCAGAGAAATAAGAATAAAACAGTAGGATATCTAATTGGGGTAAAAGAAAATACAATAAACATCCTGAGCAGTAGAAAATTGCATTTTAATGTTCATCTTTTGATTCCTAAATTTTCCTATATAAATGTGCATTACTCTTTTAGAAATTTAAAATAATTTTTAGATTGACAATACTAATCACGTTAAAGACAGTTTCTAAAACAAAGTCCAACATTGGAGTGTCTACTGCATGCCAGGCAGTGTTTGAGGCACTGAGCGAGACAGATAAAGCCTCTGGCCTTGTGTTCTAATGTGAGACCAGACAGATAGTAATGAGCTGATAAATAAATATGATCATTTTAGACAGTGCAAATGGCTATGAGGATAATGAAACAGGATAACAGGTTAGAGGTGACCCGGGGGTGGAAGAGGATCTATTCTAGATAGGCGGTCAGAGGCTTTCTAAATGGAACGTCTGATCTGAGACTTGAATGATGTAAAGGAGCCAACCACATGAAGATCTGGGAGAGTACATTCCAGGCAGAGCCAGCAGCAAGTGAAGCGGTTCAGGAAGCAGAAACAAGCATGATAGCTTCAACCTATCACAGAAAGACTAATGTAGCTGTGACTTAGAGAAACAGGGAGTACATGGTATGAGATTAGGTTGGAGACATAGGTGAGGCCAGTTCAAATGGAGCCCAACAGGTCACAGAAAGGACTTTGGACTTTAATTGAAATGGGAATTTATTGGAGGGTTTGGAACAAGGCAGTGAAATAATGTTTTGTTTGGATTAATATTATAAGTTAATATAATCTGATTTATTTTTATATCTAGAAGAAAGGCAACCTATCCTAGTGGTAAAAACCTCAGCTCTTTTCAGCATGTTACTTCACCTGTCTCTGCTTCAGTTTCCCCATTAGTGAAATAAGTGTATGATAGTACCTACCGCCTAAGGTTGGCACAAGGATTAAAATAATAACATAAATCAGTAAAAGCTGGGTATGGTGGCTCATGCCTATAATCCCAGCAATTTGGGAGGCTGAGGCAGGTGGGTCACTTGAGGCTAGCATTTCAGGACTAGCCTGGGGCAATACAGCAAGACCCCATCTCTACAAAATATTTTTTTTAATTAGCCAGGTATGGTGGTACACACCTATAGTCCCAACTACTTGGGATGCTGAGGCAAGAAGATCCCTTGATCTCAGGAGGTCAAAGCTGACATGAGCTATGATTGTGCCACTGAACTCCAGCCTGGGTGACAGAACAAGACCTTGTCTCCGAAAACAATTAGTAGACCATAGCTAACACTATGTAATATTAGTTTGATAAATAACTAGATACTTAAATAGTAGTTCATTCTGGGGAAGTGGGATTATGAAAGTAGAATGTGTGGAAACTTTGCTTTTGCCTTACATCCTTCTCACTGGACTTTTTGAAAAATATATTGAGGCATGCATTACTTTTATAATTTAAAACAATTAGTTTAAGGAAAAAATCTTGAGTATGATTTCAAGTTTTCAGTTCAAAAATAAAGTCACACCTCAACTTCAATGTTTGAAGCTTATTTTGTTTTGTTTTGTTTAGAGGAGGAGGACCCTAAAAATATAGTGGTATATTTTTTAGAGTTTTCTACTCAGTATAATACATAACTTGCCATTCTTTTTTTATAGATGTATTTAGGGATTTGGGATAATCTGCCAGGTGTTGTGAAATGTCAAATGGAACAAGCGCTTCATCTTGATTTTGGAACTGAATTGGAACCAAGAAAAGAAATAGTGCTATTTGATAAGCCAACTAGAGGCACTACTGTACAGAAATTCAAAGAAATGGTCTATAGTCTCTTTAAGGTAAGTATATCCATTCACATGTTGCTAGTGTGAAGTGGGACTCTTCAGAGGAATTGGCAGGACCTCATTCTAAGCCATTTAAGTGTTGATATTCTTTGACCTCTATCAAGTACTCCATCCTGAGGAAATAATTAAAAGAGGCTGGGTGCAGTGGCTCATGCCTGTTATCCCAGTACTTTGGGAGGACAAAGCAGGAAGATCGCTTGAGCCCAGGAATTCAAGACCAGCCTGGGCAACATGGTAAGACCTCAGCTATTAAAAAAAAATAAAAGCCAGAAGTGATGGCATGTGCCCATAGTCCTAACTATTTGAGAGACTGAGGTGCGAGGATTGCTTGAGCCTGGGAGGTTGAGGTTACAGTGAGCCACGACCTCACCACTGCACTCCAGGCTGGGTGACAAAGCAAGACCCTATTTCCAAAAGAAAAATCTGTGTTGGAGAATGTTTACTTTAACATTATTTTTGATAGCGAAAAATGTCCAGATACGAGGAGACAGTTCGTTAATTAGTTCGAGTGCTGTACAGTTTGACATGAAAACTAATAAAAAAAAAAGGTGAAATGAAATTAGTAGACTCTTAGAAGCATGGTTATTAGAGGCTGGGAAGGGTACAGAGGAGAGCAGGGTAAGGAGGGGCTGGATAACAGATACAAAATTACAGCTGGATAGGCTAATAAGTTATAGTGTTCTATAGCACTATAGGGTAAAGGGATTAACCATTTTTGTATATTTTCAAAAAACTAGAAGAGAGGATTGTGAATGTTCACAACACAATGATAAATGTTTGAGACATAAATATGCTAATTACCTTGATTTGATAAACACATTGTATGTGTGTATTATAATATCACTCTGTATCTCATGCAATGTGCCCCCATTCACAATACAGACGAGGCACAGGGCCTGGGCTGAGGTGTACATGGGGGTTTACTCTACCTCCTCATTCTAAACAGTCAGTGTAACAACATAGCCTGGGGTAAGCACCAGGAGGCCGGAGGATTTTTTTTTTTTAATCTTTCTTTTCTTAAAAGACAGTTGTGTTTTTTGTTTTTGTTTTTGTTTTTGAGACAGGATCTTGCTCTGACGCCCAAGCTAGAGTGTGCAGTAGCCTGATCTTGGCTCCTTGCAGCCTCAGCCTCCTGGGTTTAAGCCACCCTCCTGCCTCAGCCCCCACAAGTAGCTGGGATCACAGCACCCCGGCACCTGGCTAATTTTTTTTTTTTTTTTTTTGAGACAGAATCTGATGTTGCCAGGCTGGAGTGCAATGGCAGGGTGGTCTCAGCTCACTGCAACTTCCACCTCCTGGGTTCAAGCAGTTCTGCTTCAGCCTCCCGAGTAGCTCAGATTATAGGCGCCCACCACCACACCTGGCTAATTTTTTTTTGTATTTTTAGTAGAGACAGGGTTTCACTACTTTGGCCAGGATGGTCTCGAACTCCTGACCTCATGATCCACCCGTCTTCGCCTCCCAAAGTGCTGGGATTACAGGCATGAGCCACTGCACTCGACATTTTTTTTTTTTTTATTAGAGACAGGTTTCACCATGTTGCCCAGGCTGGTCTAGACCTCCTGAGCTCAAGTGATCTGCCCACCTTGGCCTCCCAAAGTACTGGAATTACAGGTGTGAGCCACCACGCCTGGTAGTATCCCATAAATTTTTACAATTATTACATGTCAACTAAAAATAATTACATGTCAACTAAAACAGCATAGCAGTTCCTCCCATGCAAAAAAAAAAAAAAAAAAATTAGTACTCTGTGAATTATTTTTTTTAGTTTAAACAAATACACATATAAAGATTAAATAGAAATAAATATAAGAAAGTTTTGGGAAAAAATTATTTTCATTGATCTTATTTTCACTCAGATTTTTTTCTTTGGCCATTTTACATGTATTTCAGACTTTTATCCCAGAGAAACAGGGAAATACCTTTTAATCTCCATTATTCTAATACTATTACTTGAAAAAATAATTATTAATGTGATAAATACAAAATAGGAGAAAATACTTAGGCCAAACATGGTGGCTCATGCTTGTAATCCTGAGCCACTTTGGGAGGCTGAGGTGGGAAGGTCACCTGAGCCCAGGAGTTTGCGACTAGCCTGGGCAACACAGTGAGACCATTGTTTCTAAAAAAAAAAAAAGAGAGAGAGAGTTAGTTGACCCTTATTCTAACTTTGATATAAGTATATTACAGTACAATTTTGCCAAGTCCACATGTGAAGGGGTGGTTTGCTAATGTATGAATGAGGAATAATTACTTTGTTGGTTAACTATCTAAAGGGTCTGAAGGGGATAGGGGTGTTAGAATGGCCATTTCCTAATAGACAAGTATATTAAAGTGGGTTTTACTACAATTACATAAAGCATGGTTCTAGTCACTTAGGAAGCTTCACAAATATTTGGAGATATAATACATTAAGTTCCTTCATGGGCATTCAGGAGCAAGATTATTTCTAGCATGGTAATAGTGCCCATAAAGGAACTTCGTATGTTGCATTCCTTCTGTATAATCAGCCAAATTCTTGACAGGCAAAATTGGGTGATCAAGGAAACCTCTCTGAACTGGTTAATCTCATCTTGACGGTGGCTGATGGAGACAAAGATGGCCAGGTTTCCTTGGGAGAAGCAAAGTCAGCATGGGCACTTCTTCAACTAAATGAATTTCTTCTCATGGTGATACTTCAAGATAAAGAACATACCCCCAAATTAATGGGATTCTGTGGTGACCTCTATGTGATGGAAAGTGTTGAATATACCTCTCTTTATGGAATAAGCCTCCCTTGGGTCATTGAACTTTTTATTCCATCTGGGTTCAGAAGAAGCATGGATCAGCTGTTCACACCATCATGGCCTAGAAAGGCAAAAATAGCCATAGGACTTCTGGAATTTGTGGAAGACGTTTTTCATGGCCCCTACGGAAATTTCCTCATGTGCGATACCAGTGCCAAAAACCTAGGATATAATGATAAGTATGATTTGAAAATGGTGGATATGAGAAAAATTGTGCCAGAGACAAACCTGAAAGAACTTATTAAGGATCGTCACTGTGAGTCTGATTTGGACTGTGTCTATGGCACGGATTGTAGAACTAGCTGTGATCAGAGTACAATGAAGTGTACTTCAGAAGTGATACAACCAAATTTGGCAAAAGCCTGTCAGTTACTCAAAGACTACCTACTGCGTGGTGCTCCAAGTGAAATTCGTGAAGAATTAGAAAAGCAGCTTTATTCTTGTATTGCTCTGAAAGTCACAGCAAATCAAATGGAAATGGAACATTCTTTGATACTAAATAACTTAAAAACATTACTGTGGAAGAAAATTTCCTACACTAATGATTCTTAGTTCATTTGGACATGGTTACCATTGTAAGAAACCTGCCACTTTTAACAATTTTGAGCATTAAAAAAAAAAAAATGGCTTGATTCGGATTCCTGCCAGTTACACAAAAACTCCTACCCTGTCAGGCCTGAGAAGCCATCAGTATGTGATTACTGAAGTAATGGCAGGAGGTGTAAGATCAACAGGTCCCCAAGATGTCATTCCTGCCCTTTTAGAAGCCCTGTTACATCATCTCCCAAGTACATTCATTGTGTAACTATTTTGACTGACTTTAAAAACCAATGCTGTGAAAAGCCTCATTCCATATACATTAATAGTGACTGATTTGTAGATTTACTGTAGCCAAAATACCAGTGCTGGAAACATTGTGTTTGCATTGAAGCTGCTGTTCAACAAGAAAATTTATAAATTTACTAATGTCTTAGCATGGTAAAGTTTGCACATTAACAGAAATTAAGACTGCAAAGCAGGTTAAACTTGTTCCTTTATAAACAGATGTTGGGTTAATAGCATGGTTTATTGTATTACAGACTTATACACAATGTTTAACCTCATTCAGACATCAGCTGTTATGTGTAGCTTCACAATGTTTCAAGTGGCTTACTTCAATTCTTATACTTGACAATATACCAATTTTAGTGACTGAAAATGAACTTTCCTAAAGATTCAAAGGGCCCATCTTAGTTTCAAGCAGCTGACAGAGCCCTTCAAAACTGACATCTTAAGGCCCAATCAAAATCCACATATCCCGATTTTGAGCTATCAGTCAAAATCCATATATCCCGATTTTGAACTATGTCAAAGTGGGACTGTAAGTGCAAGACTAAAACTTTCCATTTTCAAATAACAGTATATCCTGTGGGCCAAAGGGCTATTTCTTAAAAGAGGCATGTAAATTTATTCATCTAACCTTTCTTTCTCCATGTAAACTTGATATACAAGGTTTAATATTTGCTCCTCTTCCATGATATTTTCACATGTATACTGATTTGGCATGAACCTTTCAACATCTCCATAAAATTAGTATCTTTTGGAGAAAAGATCCAGTATTTTCTGCTCAAGTGGATGTTAAAAAATCTATGTGACCTTCACTGGACAGCTTTCTCTCAAAACTTTCCTTCAAAGCCATGGATTAGCACCCATTTTGTTTGTTTGCTTTAAGGTACTTTTTCTTCCCATTAATCATCTGGTTATAATAAATGGATGGAAGAAATATTTCCTAGTGATGGTTGGTCTGTTGCTTGCCAGATTTTTAGGGAGAGCTGTACATCATACAACATTAGTGATAATGACTCCTTGGCAGGTAAAATAGAAGCCCAAGAAATAAGTGGAAAATTTGTTGTAAACAACTTTTTCTAAAAAAGTTACACTTGTTTTCTTGGAGAAAAAAACCTGTCAACTCCTTTGCTTTTACAAAATACTTCAGTGTATTTCCTATAAGGTTCATAAGAATAAGAGCTTAACACAGATATAATTGTTGTCCATAAGTTTATTGTCTTTATCTGAAAAATCCTTATAGAAAATTGTTTGGTTTAGCTCTCAGCAGCCCGCTCCTGAGCTCTGAGGAAGCTTGCCTTCTTTTGAGCTACCCGATCTTTCTTCTGAGCAAGGGACATTTTGGGGCGGTTCCACCT
>CAUYLG010017642.1:0-14502 GCA_963573385.1 Cacajao melanocephalus | reverse complement strand
CCAGTTAGAATGGCAATCATTAAAAAATCTGGAGACAACAGATGCTGGAGAGGATGTGAAGAAATAGGAACACTCTTACACAGTTGGTGGGAGTGTAAATTAGTTCAACCATTGTGGAAGACAGTGTGGCAATTTCTCAAGGATGCAGAAATAGAAATTCCATTTGACCCAGCAATCCCATTATTGGGTATATACCCAAAGAACTATAAATCATTCTACTATAAAGACACATGCACACATATGTTCATTGCAGCCCTGTGTACAATAGCAAAAACCTGGAACCAACCCAAATGCCCATCAATGATAGACTGGACAAAGAAAATGTGGCACATATACACCATGGAATACTATGCAGCCATAAAAACAATGAGTTCATGTCCTTTGTAGGGACTTGGATGAATCTGGAAACCATCATTCTCAGCAAACTGACCCAAGAACAGAAAACCAAACACTGCATGTTCTCACTCATAGGCGAGTGTTGAACAATGAGAACATGTGGACTCAGGGAGAGGAGCATCACACACTGGGAGCAGTTGCCGGGGGCTAGGGGAGGGACAGCAGTGGGTGGGGAGGGATAACATGGGGAGAAATGCCGGATATAGTCAAAGGAGGAATAGAGGCAGCAAACCACCTGGTTATGTATGCACCTATGCAATAACCCTGCATGACCTGCACATGTACCCCAGAACCTAAAGTAAAATTTATATATATATATATATATATATATAATTTATTTCTCTTTCCACCCATAAAATGGTTTTTCAGGCAAATAGGTTTCCCCTACAAGATTATGAACTCCTCTTAATAATCTTAGGTATTTCCCTCCATAAGTCCTGTACAATATCTGACTCAGAATTGTTGCTCCATAAATAATAAAGAAAAATCAAATCATCTAAGCTTCATATGGTCCTTTCAGGCATCTGTGGTCTTTAGCAGAAAATTACTATTGGAAGGCTAATCGGATAAAAGAGTATATAAACTAGTTTATGTGCTAGCACTCTTAAATAAAAGCCAACTTTATCTGCTTACAATACACTCAGCTCAAGAAAGACCCTGATTAAGTGAATATAATTGTGGAAATATGCTGGCATATGAGAGCAAATATTGTAAGTTTTCTGCGAAGACATAAGTCACCTACTTTAGATGAATGGACAGTGTTGGTTATAGAATGTCTCTCAACTGCAGTCTACTCACCAGAATAAATCTGTGGAGCTTTAAAAAATACAAGTGATCCATGAATAACTGAAAACTTTATAGATTCATTTCTCGGTAATTATATTATATATTTTACATGTAGTATTCACCAAAGTATACAGATATATTTGTCAATTTTGTGAGTTACAGCTTGCTGAAGGTGGCTTTGTGACTGTAGTGCAAAGATCATTCTGTGTACTACATAATAAACGGCCAGATCCTAACAATATTTACTGCTGCTCTAAACAGATAGGGTGAAAAATGTACATCTGTACAAGGAACAAGCACAAGGTGGCTAAGCATGTCTGAGGTGGTTGCAAATCACATTGGTGTCAACATTCAGCAAAGTTTCAGGAAAAACTAACAGTGAACCAGGCATCCCTCAGCCATTGGTCTGGCACATTTTCCATAAGCTACTAAAGATGATACGTGGCCCTTTGCACCTCATGAAGGCTCCAATGGAGACAAATGAGGCAAAATAATATAACTTCTGCAGCTCAGTTTTCAGTCATATTAAGATGAATCAATTTAGCATATTCATATTCACTAAACAGGCTGCATTTCACTTACATGAAAAAGTGAACCACCGTAAGTTCCACTAAGAGACAATGAAAATTAATATGACACTTGCAAAGGAGTTATGAAAATTAATGTTTTTGTGTCATCACTTGCACATGTGTCTTTGATCTTTTTTTTTTTTTTTACAGTGACAGGATTCCCAAATGGAACATGTTGATGGAATGAGGTTTTCTCCACAATTATAAGGTGCTTCTTTTAACTTCACTTTCCAAAAGGATACAGTTCTATTTCACTTCCATAGCAATTCCAGAGGTCACCTGATAAACATCTAACATGGTGGTAGACTGGGCATAGTGTTCAAATTTGACCTACTTAGAGACCAGTGACCACCCAGATATCTAGTTATTATATCTTACAAATCCTCCCTCCTGTGAAAATATTTGCAAAATCTCGTGTTTTATGCCACCACTTTCTTGAAGGCTTAAGGAAATCAAGAAATACAATGTAGCTGATATTCCCACTTTGACAGACTGAGAAAAATTGCTATAAGATTGGTATATGCCCTGTGGCATAAGAAATGAATATTGAGCAAAATAATTGCTTTCAATCCTTTATGAACCAATTTTGCTATATGATCACATTTAATATAGTTGATGAATAATTAATTTTGGAAAGTGCTTTTTAAAATTCATTCATATTTATCCTTAGATATAATCCTTTATAGAATTAGGCACAGCTTGGGGATACCTCTCTGTGTAGTTAAAATACTTCAACAAAATGAAAATGTTGATTTGTAACCAAAGTGGAAAACCCCTCAGAAACAGTTATTTCTGTTTGCCCTTATTCTCTTCTCCAGTCAAGACCAATAATATTGAACTCTGCCATGCTCTATAACTCTCATCTACAAAAAAAGTACATGCACACACATGTATGTGCACATGTACACCTTGAAATTGAATATTGTGGGCTGCCAGAGACTAAATCGTACCTCCTTCTAACAGTTCTCTGAAGATCTTTATAACATCATTCTGGTAATATTTACTTAATTATACATCATAATTACGTAACTGCAGATTGTAATTATGTAATTACATGTGTTTACATTCAGTAGACAATTAGATATAATCACTCTTAACACAAAAATTACTTGATGGAGACCAGGAACTTAACATAGAAAGTGAAATTAATTAAATGCTATTCTGATCCTTTCCATATGGAAGTTCTCATGAGGTGGGACCAGCAAAACAGCTTGCATCAAAATGGAGAAAGAGCTTTGGAAAAACATTGTAATTGAAGAAAATGAAATAGAAAAAAATGAGACAAACCTTTCTTGATTACATTTTCTAGGATTACGGACTGGGGTGGGGGAGGTGGGAAAAATTTTTCTAGGATTACATCATTGAATAATTGATATTAATTTTTTAATATATAACTTTATTGATTATTTAAATGTTTGTTGGGATAGTAGCTAATGGTAGTGTTATCACACATGGACAGCATTTTAGTAGCAAATAGAGACATGCACTGCTCCATCTATTCTCCCCATTCATTCACTTACTCCCTCATTTAGGTAACATGTATTTACTGAATGCAAACCATGTCCTGGGACAAGAGTTCAACACTGGTCTGTGTTCTTATTCTTCAGAGGGTGGTCTTGCTCCTGGTCTCCAGTGTTTTTACCTTTCTCCACAGTATTTAATACACATTCCCCACCCTCATCAAAACTCTTCCATTTAATGTCTCACACTTCCATGGCTGGATTGTCAGCTAGGTGATAATGAGTGGACAAGGTCACAGAAACAAAGAAATTAATGCAATCTATGCTGAAATAGTAAGGTGCTAAGGGGTAATTTTAGTCCTGGTACTGATAGGTACTGAGGCAGTAGTACTTCTCTCTGGAGCTCCTCAGTATGTTTCAAGTGCTGCCTCTGCTTAGGCTTGAAGCTGCAAGCTAAGTCCTCAAGCAGAACACCCTCCTTATTCCTATGTCTACCACTCCCATTGGACTGTGAGCTCCTTGAGGAAATAGAGACCCTCTCTATAATACCCAGTGCATAGCAAAAGAAATTTTGTAGAATGTCTTCTGTTTATGCTTGTTGACTCTCATAATGAAGAGGGATTGTCATAGGCAGGGCCATCCCTGCCTGTATTTCCTCAGTAACAACCCAAAGTGAGGAATGTTTCACATGATTACTTTTCATATATTTCTACAGTCTTAAATCAAATATTTGTAACTCAAACTCTATTTTGATTACCAGTAACAGTTGTCATCATTATTCTGGAGGTGCTTGATTTATATACCTTTTAAATTTTAGTTTGGCAACTAACACTAGCTCTCTCACCAGTAGTAATCTGTAAGCAAATACCTAATTCCTTAAAAAATCCACTCTAAGGAAATTTGATAGTAAAACATTGTCTAGATATAGAATCACAGGGTCATAGAATTCTATATTTGGAAAGGACCTTTGAGGCCATCTGATCCAATCTTCTAGCTTCCTTTGGGTATAGAAATATGCACTATTATATCTTCATTAGATAGGTATTTGGTCAGCTTAAACATTTAGAGAGTGAGGTAGCTCAATATTATACAAGGCAACCCATTCCATTATGTCAATGGACCTTCTTATGTTGAACTAAATTTACCTACTTTTAATCATTCTTCAGGGCATGCACAAATGAAGTTTATATTTTTTTCCACATGATATCTCTTCAGAAGTATAACTGCCGTCATTGCTCAACTTCTGCCTCGATTTTTTTTATTTGATTTTGCCACTTATGTGTCAGGTTTTCTGATATTTTTAAAATGTCATGGTTTTGAAGATACTTAGTCCTATCCTTTGAATTTTATCTTGGTTGTCAATATCCATCTAAAAATGTGAAGCCCACATCTAAATACTTTATTCTGGATTGGCTTGACCATGCCAGAGCATCAGGGGGCCATTAGATTCCCCACTCCTCCATTTGAGCAGGTTTGTTCTTCCCAAGTACGGAACTATTTGTTATTATATTATATAATTTGAGCGACTATTTCCATCTGTTGAGATGTTATTGAATCATAATTCTGTCACATTAACTGTCTGCTCCTGCTTTGGTTAATCTGTAAATGTGCTCAATCAGTGAACTTTCTAGGACTCCTCCAAGTTGTTGGTAGAGTGGATAAGACTTATGACAAAAATCTGTTCATCTAGGTTATCACTGATCTATTCTTTGGGGTGTCTTCTCTGGCAATGGTAATCCAACTTTATAAATCCTACTTTATAAGTATCTATTTAACTGAATCTAGCTATCATCGTTCTATGTAGTTGCCAGAGTTATCACATCCCTTTTTGTAATGTATATGAATTCTAAGTGTAACATTCAACAAATCTGTCATCTATGTAACACTATAGAAAAAAGAAATGAATATGAATTTTTAGTGAACTGATATTGGCTCTTTTCGTAAATACCTGAAAGCCATCTACTTAATAATCAATTCTTGAATTTTGTTGGAAATCACCATTTATCATTGGATTTTAATTCTAGAAGACAATTTTTTTTTGGTTTTGAAAATCAAGCTATTTATCCACCTCTAGTCTCCTGCTACATTTCTCATTTCTAGTAATTTCTCAAAAAATAATGAGTAGTCTAGCATTTGTAAGTACGTATTTATCCTTAACACAATTGAATTCATTGGAATCTTATTTATATTAACCTGGTGTTGCTGTCTTAAAGTCTCCATGTCTTAATCCTCTCCGAAAAATACTTCTTGAACCTTTCCAATATTGAGATATTCATTTGGTATTCACTTCCATGTTCATCTAGAGGACATATTTATTTAATATACTCTCTGTGGGTTAAATCCGTGTTAAAATTGCCCCAGCAACTTTACAGTTCTCCATCTTCCTCTTATTTACAATATATTAATAATTTATATATCTTCCTAATTCTTATGTATATTTCCTACCACACTTCTCATTACAGATGGGGCAACAGAATGTTTTCAGCACCCTCTTAGTTGCTGTCAGGGCTTTTCCTTCTCCCGCTTTATTCTACAAGTAGCCCAGACATCTCATAGCAAATTTGAAACTCTATGGACCTCCTTGTATTGTCCCACTTGGACTAGGCAGGGTTCCATAGTTTGTATATTCTCTTAGGCTAATTCTTTTGGGGCACCAAATAGCCCCTTGGGGTCCTGCACTCAGCCATGTGAAAGGTAAATTAGTTTCTACAATTACGTTAGCAAGTTAAGATGTTACCAATCTAAGTCTCTTTGTAAGTCATTAAGAACCTGCCTTATGTATCTGGGTGTTCCTGTATTTGTTGCGTATATATTTAGGATCGTTAGCTCTTCTTGTTGCATTGATCCTTTCACCACCATGTAATTTCTTAATAAAATACACCTTGTAAATATTTCAATGGCTGTTTTAGTTGATTGTTCCCCTATTGTTGACTGTTAGATTTTATCCTTGTGCAAGTATTATTACAAATGACATTGGGATGAAGGCATTTGTACATAGATATCTGAATGCAAACTTATTTCTTAACAGAGCTCCAGGGACCAGAAATCTATTTTCTATCGCCTTTAGTTGTTAGGAAAAATTTGCAGCCACACAAATCAATCAGTACATCAGGAGGATTACAGGATTCCTCCATATGCTCAGGTCTTGATCTCTTTGGATTACAACCCTGAGCAAATTCCATTCCTCTCTTGAACTAGACAAATATCAAATTAGTGTAACAATAAAATCTCACTCAATTTAGTGAATTTTGGAGGCTGAAATAAACCATTTTTTTTCCTTTACAAATTCAGGTAACTTCTTTACAATCTGAAAAAAAACACTAATTTTTTATGAAGCCATTAAGCTTTAGAATCTTCAAAGCTTTCTGTACTATTCATTGAAAAGTAGCCTTCTGTATTTCCCATCCGTGATGAGAGCATCTCTTCCTCTCTAACATGTTGTAATAACTTACTGAATATCAGTTTAGGCAATGAATTTCCATTTCACTTATGTATTTGTTGATGTCAGGTATAAGTGGTTAAAATTCTATTCTTAAACTTTGGAAAGTTGTGTATGAAACAGATTAACAGACTGTACATTCTTATTTAACTAGAGGATAGGTGAGTATTTTTACGTACATGTTGACCTACCTCCCGATCATAATGACTCCAAAAGATTAATGTTTCTATGGGAAATTAAGACTTAATTAAAGCAAAAAACAAAGAAACAAACAAAAAGAACCTTAAAGCCTTGTTTTCTACCTCTTCCCTACTGAGAATCAGAATATAGGTGCAGAACAGTTAAGATGAGTTTCTTCATTGGTGAAAATGAAAATGCCTACCTTTGTTACCATCAGATATGATTTCTATAATTATGCAGTTTCTGTCCCCTCTGCCCTCCTCAAGGAATTTCCTTTTGCTATTGTTTCCTCTTAATCCTGAATCATCAATTACTCTCCCTCTATGCAGAATTTTCCTCATGAATTCATAATATCCTCTTGTATTTCATATTAAAAAAAAACAATCAAACCTATAGTAATAACAACATATACTTTTCTTGCTACATGGTCACCCCTCTGCTTTCTGTCACAGACACTCAAAAACTTCTAGAAACATTTGTTTATAATAGTGATTCTCAATGCTGGCAGCAATATTAGAATTACCTGCAAAGTCATTAACAATACTCCAGCTTCAAAAATACTTTCAAGCTCATCCCTGGCACTGGAAATTCTCTAAAATTCCACTGGTGGATCTAGGGTTGAGGTACACTAGCCTATGTTGTCTTTTTCCATTTCCACACTTCCCGTTCTGCCTTTAATCTCCATCAACACCACTCCATTGAAACTCCACTAAGCAAAGTCACCAATAGCTTCCATGTAACCTGATCTCATAGTCACTTCTTTGTCTTCATCTTACCTTCTCAGCAACATTTCACACAGGTGCCTATTCCCTACTGGCCAGCTTATCTTTTCTTGGCTTCCATAACACCACACTTTTGGTTTTCTATCATTACAGCCATCCTTGGTTCTCTTTGCTGGTGCCTCCTATTGGTTGGCCTTCTAAATGTTATGCCTTGAGACTCAACTCTAGACTGTTTTGTTTCAATGGAAACTTTCTCCCTAGGGCATCTCATTTAGTCCAGTGGATTTAAATACTAGCTCTATCTTCCAAATTGTTATATGGATCTAAATATAAATTAAATATAATAAAAAAAAGAAAAAAAAACAACTTGGTGTCTTCTTAAAGCCTCCACCAGATACTTTACAATTCTGGAACACCATAGTGCATTTACTGATGACTTGTGATTTGAAGCCAGCAAAATCTGAAGGAAGTCAAGGAAAGTGGTACACCAGAAGAATCTTGTTGCCCCTTAATATCTCTTACCAGTTACCAAAAAGTTAAGAATTTTGGAGGATGTCATACTCAGGTAGTAATTACAATAGTCAACATTTATTGAGAATTTCCTCAGTCCCAGGCCCTGTTCCTGTAATTGTATGATACAGATGTTAAGTTCATTTTAGTTATGAGAAAACGGATCCAGATAAATCAATTACCTGTGTATCATCCAATAACAAGGCAATGGCATAAACAGAATTAAGAGATGACATATCTGACTCCAAAGCTGTGGCTCCCCATCTCTGCATTAGGTCAATTCCACCCACATCCCTGCCTGTGCACCATTCCTCTGAAGTTAAAACCCTTTACGTTTTACTCTACAAATAACGAAGTTATTAGGGAGAAATCTGACTAGATAGTCTCCATTAAAAAAGGTTTTCATGCCACAGAGGTGGCACCCATGGTTCTTTGGGAAAGACAGGCCTGCATCTGGTCAGCCACACCTCCATAGAAGGATTCGCTACCACCTCAGTGTTGGCAGAGGTTTCTATCCTGTGGTCAGCTTTGTCTGAGCCTTACTGGCCTTTGTACTACCTAATCTCTCACAAGAAGCTCATAGTTAGAATATCAGAATAAAAGAAAAGGAAATGTATGTAGGTTTCTCACCATGAAAAAGTAATAATTTGTGATAGCAAATCTGTGAAATTGTCTTTTTGTCATCAGAGCCACAGTTTTGTTTTTTTTTTTTACATATTTTATCCAACGTATCCATTATCTTTTAATCAAAGTGAATTCACTGGAGCTATATACAAATGTTTATTCTAAAAAAAAATACTCACATTTCAATGTCCATTGTTGGCCCAAACCCAAGCTTTCTAGTTACACTAATTCATTGTTTTGTTTTTCAAACACTTATTTTTATTCCACTACAGTTCTGAAAATATTGTGAGAATCTCCATCATAAATTGTACTTTATTCTTAAACTTTTTTCTCCCAGTATTCCCGTTTTCCATGATAAATGTTTTCATCCTTAACTGCTTTTGTTCCATAAATTATTCTGCTTCAGAGATTTATGCCTGTCATTTAAAAACATGTTTATAGATAATATCCACATTTCTACTATCAATAGAGAAATTGACAAGGTCATAAAAACAGTCTTTTTTTAAATTGTAAGAATTAATAGCTTCTAGATATTTTTATAGTCAGGCTCTGCCAAAAGATTCTATTCATGTTTGCAATAGGAACCGTGAAAATGTGGAATTTTCTAAAATATCAGAATGAGAAGGCCAATCCTATCATTATTTTATTTTATACTCTTGAAATGGTAATAAGTAATGAAATGTTATGTAAGATTAAAGAACAATGCTGACCTTGGGCTTCAGAATGTAAATTGTGTTCTCACAAATTGCTGGAAATGCCAGCTAGGGTTTTCAGTAATGCTTTCTGACTTCTCAGGTAGGAACATAATCTGCTCTATGTAACTAATGACTAACAAAATTATGCTTTCTACTGCCTGGCCTACTTCTGGACCATTTGCTCATATCAAATCCTTTTTTACTTTTTTAACTTTTATTTTCCTGGGATTTTTTTTTTTTTTTTTTTTTTTTTTTTTTACTTTTAGGAACTGAATCTAGAGAGGGGGCTGATAGAGGTATCATTTTTTTCCACATAGATAAGGGCTCTTAACATCTGGAACTCCCTCGTTCCCCAGTAGTTATTTTTAGAATGATCTTGCTTATGTTTGTATCACTTATGTTTTCTCTCTTCATTTATGGTTTACATCTCAGCTGTTTTATAACCAGAAACTCTCCACACAGCATAAAGTGAATTCTATTTTTACCCCATTATATAATTTCAATTTGTTTAAAAAGGAGTTAACTAAAATAAATGAACATAAAAAGAAAGCATCAATGAAACCCATTCATTTCACAGTGTCCAATATAGTCTAAGGGAGACTATTATATGGTATTTCTTCTTTTACATCATTCATAATCCAGTCTGATCAGTCTATGTCCCCACCTTACATGTGAGTCCTTGTACCTTAAGTAACATCTAGAATTGACTTATTTGATCATCTGATTAAAACTTGGACTTGCTTTTTTGTTTAACTGTACTCTCCTCCTTCCCTCTTCTCTGGTGATCTCTTTCCACACAGGAGTCATAGTTGTACTCCAACTCTGTTTCTATCCATCTTACAGAGGAATTCTTCCCATGGTGCAACAAATCCTGCTCACTTGACAGATAACTTCAGTTCTCAGAATTATCACCTGATTAACACTGCACACAAATTAAAAGAATCTGTGACATATATAACACATTTTCGAAATTAATGCTCAGTTGGAGCAGATCTGAATTTGCTTTAACTCATCACACTTGATATCTCAGTCTAAAAGAGACGTCAGTTGGTTTACTCAATCTTGTTATGAGGTTCTGGTTGTTTCCATCACATTCTTCTTTAGACATGACTTATGTCTGAGGCTGTGCTATATATGAGCAGCAAATATAATTAAATATATGATAATTACATATATAGCAACATGTATATCCTTATATTTATAGACTATTATATAAATGTATGTAATACATACATATATGCAATATATTTTCTAAACTATATATTTTAGACAAAGATACAGAACTTTGAAAACTTTTGAAAAGACAGGAATATTTTATTTTAAATGTAAATATCTGAATATCAGATTATGACTGTTTGCATCTGGGATATTTATTAGGAGTAAGGAAGAAGAAAAAGAAGAGAATAACTTTGGCTGCGTTATGACACTAAATCCTTCCTAATAGCTTTGGCACAAATCAATGTTAAATGATGTATGTGCACACAATCAGGAAAAAATTTTATGTATTATTAAGATTAATTACAGGAACACATCAACAGGCTTTAGTTCTCATCAATGATATTTATTTCTTAAGTACTCTAGTGGAAGGCATGAAAGTCTTTGATGATTGTCAATAGCACTGACTTCACACTAATGGCCAGAGGTCTAGGTCTCTTCACTAGGCTGATGTTGGGTCAGGTTTCTGTGGAGGAAAATAACTCTTTACTCTTCATATCGAAGACATCCTTCAGAAAATTTGGCTGCTAAGGGAGATTTCCTTTTACAGAGATAGTTCCTCGTATGTAGTAAGTAAGACTCATTTAGTCAGTTAATCAATCTAATTACATTTATTGAATATCTAACAGGAAAGAATGCAGGCAATGGAACCGTAAGTCGATAACTGTTTCCACTTGCTCTGAATAAAGCTAGTGGAGAAACATTTCCTTACTTTAGTCAAATCTCAATCCATCTATAGGATGATCTTGTCATGGAAGTTCACCTTACTTTATGAAATAGACATATTGTTTGCAAATTAAACCTGAATTTTATTGGTAAAACTTCCCCTTTCAAACAATTTTGGGATGAATCATAACAACGCACAGATGAAATTATGGGAACTTTTTGTAATAACAATAGCACATTCTAACATAAAGTCAAAGTTTTTCATTCTCTATATTTTTAAAATATTTGCAATTTATAAATAGAGCACAACTATATTTTCCTTTTGTCTTTGATGGTGGTGTAGCTGTTTCTCTGGTTGACTTAAATTGAAGGGTTTGCTTGGGAATTACTTGTATGAACATCATTTATATTCAACAATTGATTGTGACCTGCTTAGGGAAAAAACATCCATTCTTGTAAACCCAGAGACTAAATTTGTAGTATACTTGAGGGTTTCAGCAAATAGAATAAAAGGATAAATAAAGCCTCTATGAAGTTAATGAGTTTACTCATTTGAAAAGAAAAGAGCAGAATGGGAAAATCAACCCAACTAGGTGGGATTCTAATTTTCATGTGAAAATTAAATGATGTTAAACAAGTTTGTCTAGTAGGTGCTAAATTGGCACTTATATCTTTGCAAAAAAACATAAGAATGTAAATGTATATAAAAAGTGAAGGATAACTGCCTGGTGTGGTGGCTCATGCCTATAATCCCAGCACCATGGGAGGCCGAGGCAGGCAGATCACTTGAGGTCAGGTATTCGAGACTATCCAGGCCAACATGGCGTAACCCCGTCTCTACTAAAAATATAAAAATTATTGAATAGGAGTGGTGAGAGAGGGAATCCTTGTCTAGTGCCAGTTTTCAAAGGGAATGTTTCCAGTTTTTGCCCATTCAGTATGATATTGGCTGTGGGTTTGTCATAAATAGCTTTTATTATTTTGAGATAAGTTCCATCAATATCTAGTTTATTGAGGGTTTTTAGCATGAAGGGCTGTTAAATTTTGTCACAGGACTTTTCTGCATCTATTGAGATAATCACGTGGTTTTTGTCTTTGGTTCTGCTTATGTGATGGATTACATTTATAGATTTGCATAAGTTGAACCAGCCTTGCATCCCCGGGATGAAGCCTACTTGATCATGATGGATAAGCTTTTTGATGTGCTGTTGCATTCAGTTTGCCAGTATTTTATAGAAGATTTTTCTATCAGTATACCTCATGGATACTGGCCTGAAGTTTTCTTTTTTAGTTGTATCTCTGCCAGGTTTTGGTATCAGGATGATGCTGGTCTCATAAAATGAGTTAGGGAGGATTCCCTCTCTTTGTATTGTTTGGAATTGTTTCAGAAGGAATGGTACCAGTTCCTCTTTGTATATCTGGTAGAATTCCGCTGTGAACCTATCTGGACCTGGACTTTTTTTGGTTGGTAGGCTATTAATTGCTGCCTCAACTTCAGCCCTTGTTATTGGTCCATTCAGGCAAGAAAAAGAAATAAAAGATACTCAATTAGGAAAAGAGGAAGTCAAATTGCCTCTATTTGCAGACAACATGATGGTATATTTAGAAGACTCCATCGTCTTAGACCCAAATCTCCTTAAGCTGATAAGCAACTTCAGCAAAGTCTCAGCATACAATATCCATGTACAGAAATCACAAGCATTCCTATACACCAATAACAGGCTAACAGAGATCCAAATCATGAGTGAACTCCCATTCACAATAGCTACAAAGAGAATAAAATACCTAGAAATATAGCTAACAAAGGATGTAAAGGACCTCTTCAAGGAGAACTACAAACCACTGCTCAAAGAAATAAAAGAGGACACAAACAGATGGAAGAACATTCCATGCTCATGGTTAGGAAGAATCACTATCCTGAAAATGGCCATATTGCTCAAAGTAATTTATAGATTCAACACAATCCCCATCAAGCTACCAATGACCTTCTTCACAGAACTGAAAAAAAAAAAACTACTTTAAACTTCATATGGAACCAAAAGAGGGCCCACATAGCTAAGACAATCCTAAGCAAAAAGAACAAAACTGGAGGCATCACCCTACCTGTCTTCAAACTATACTACAAGGCTACAGTAATCAAAACAGCATGGTACTAGTACCAAAACAGAAATCTAGACCAGTGGAACAGAACAGAGGCCTCGGAGGCAACATAACATATTTACAACCATCCGATCTTTGACAAACCTGACAAAAACAAGCAATGGGAAAAGGATTCCATGTTTAATAAATGGTGTTGAGAAAACTGGCTAGCCATGTGCAGAAAACAGAAACTGGACCCCTTCCTTACACCAAAATTAACTCCAGATGGATTAAAGATTTAAACATAAGACCTAACACCATAAAAACCCCAGAAGAAAACTTGGGCAATACCATTCACGACATAGGCACAGGCAAGGACTTCATGACTAAAACACCAAAAGGAATGGCGACAAAAGCCAAAATAGACAAATGAGATCTAATTAAACTTAAGAGTTTCTGCACAGCAAAAGAAACAATCATTAGGGTAAACTGGCAACCAACAGAATGGAAAAAAATGTTTGCAATCTACCCATCTGACAAAGGGCTAATATCCAGAATCTACAAGGAACTAAAACAGATTTACAAGAAAAAAACCCATTCAAAAGTGGGTGAAGTATATGAACACTTTTCAAAAGGTGACATTTGTGAGGCCAACAAACATATGAAAAAATGCTCATCATCACAGGTCGTTAGAGAAATACAAATCAAAACCACATTGAGATACCATCTCACGCCAGTTAGAATGGCGATCATTAAAAAATCTGGAGACAACAGATGCTGGAGAGGATGCAGATAAATAGGAACACTTTTACACTGTTGGTAAATTAGTTCTAGCATTGTGCAAGACAGTGTGGCAATTCCTCAGGGATCTAGAAATAGAAATTCCATTTGACCCAGCAATCCCATTATTGGGTATATATACAAAGGATTATAAATTGTTCTGTTATAAAGACACATGCACCACTGTGGCACTGTTTACAATAGCAAAGACCTGAAACCGACCCAAATGCCCATCAATGATAGACTGGACAAAGAAAATGTGGCACATATACACCATGGAATACTATGCAGCCATAAAAAACGATGAGTTCGTGTCCTTTGTAGGGACATGGATGAATCTGGAAACCATCATTCTCAGCAAACTGACACAAGAACAGAAAA